>SJYX01018667.1:155632-178189 GCA_006410675.1 Oreotragus oreotragus
GGGGGCGGGGCCGGACCGGGGGCGGGGCCTGAGCCGGCCTGGCGGGCGGGGCCTGTCCGGGGGCGGGGCCGGCGAGTCTTCCGGGGCCCCCGCGTGGGGCTCAGCTTCTGCGACTGCGAAGAGCGAGCCGAGGTGTGCGAAGCGCGGGCAGACTTCTGCGGAGGTGAGAGCTCTGCCGCAGACGAGGGCAGGTCAGGGGTACTGGCCCCCGGCAGGGACGGGGCGGGGGCCTGGAGCCCCCAGGGGGGCGGGGAGCCAGCCACATGTGACCACCGGGCGCCTCTTCCACTGGCCGAGGTGTTGTCCTGCGTTGTTTGCAGCTCTCCTCCTGCGCCCCCGGGCGCCCATTCCCTGGACCCATTCCCTGGACCTCGCTCTTGTCTTCTCGAGGGGCATCCCTGGGGGGAGGAAGGGGGAGCACGTGGATACCTTGCCAGCGGGACTCTGGAAACTTTGACTGTGAGGAAGTCACTTGCACCTCCACCTTGGAACAGTGCTATCAGACTTTCTCCTTTTCACTTTCGTCCCCACCCTGAGAAGGGCAGGTGGCTTCACTATCTTCCTTAGAAAAGGGAAATAGCCACCTTCAGAAGGACCACTGGAAATCCCAGAAAGTTACTGAGCTGCTCAACAAAAGGCCTTGAACCCCCACATCTCCACCCCCATAACACCAGGTAGCCTGGCAAAGACTCTGAGGTAAATAGTTTAAAATGAAAAATCTGCTTGTGAAGATAAGAGCATAGTGGCAACACTCCTGGGAAACCACAAATGGAATGATATATTTTTAAGGGATGAGGACAGAGTTAGTGGATTGTCGTGGGGTAAGGGGTGTTGTCCCAGGAAGTCCGCTGAGGCCGTGTTGGGTGGGAATTGATGGAGGGGGCTTTCCCTTGCAGTGGGCTAGCTGTGTAATCACCTGGTGTTTCGAACACCTGGCCAGCACCTGGACCCAGAAGCAAGCAGGTAATCCCAGTGTCCTTCAGACAAGTGCCCTTGCTCGGCAATGACCCAGAGCATATGATGTCGTCAGGCGCATCTGGCATGCTGCTCTCTTGCTCAGTGCCTGGAAGAGGCTGATAGTGACCACACACAGATGCTGGAGAGCTGCTCCGGGGAGCAGCCAGGCCCTGGCCAAGTGTCTGTCATTCGATCACTTCTCCCTGCATTTACTCAGCCAGGCTGAGTATTGACCAATCTGTCCAAGGACTCCTGGACTCTCAGACTCACTTCATCCTTGTGCTTGTGGACAGAAGGCAGTGGCCAGCAGCTTCCCGTTGTGCCCAGCATCCACATCCCTCCCTCCTGAAAAGGAAACCTTGGAAGAGGAACCTGGGAGAAGGTCTGTGGTGCTCCATGCTGATCCCTGAGTTGTGGGATTGTGAGGACATTCCAGAGGGTTCCCAGAGGAGGGAACCAAGCCAACACTAATTACTGAGTGTATTTTAACAATCCCTTTGACCACACCCCTGCATATCAGCCTTCTGGTGCTCCTGTTCCAAATGACTGCGCAGAAACATCCATTCCCTTGGGTATTAGAGCTCTGAGAAGATCAAGAATCTTTTAGAGGCTGTGGTTTGAATGCAGAGCCATCCCTGCCAGCTTTGGGGGTTTGCCTCTAAGGAGGCAAGGCTTCCAAGGAAGTTGTATCCTAGAGTTTTCTTTGTTTATTTCCCTGTCTCCGGAAGTTTGGGTTGCTGAGTGCTGAAATCAAAACAGGCCTGTTTGTCTATTCCTGCTCACAGACTCGGAGAGCAAGAAAACACTGAAATGTGAAATGACTGAATCCACTATGTTTGTTTCCCTTTTTGTTTTGTGGGAAAGAATGCAGAAAGCAGATGGAAATCTTCAGCCAGGTCTCAAGCTTTGGGAATTCCCAGTTCTGTTTTTGCAGTGCCTTCCCGGATATGGGGGCTATGACTTACAGTGTGCTCAGCTCTATGGGACCAACTCAGGTTGGTTGAGGGAATGTTCCTGCCCTTTAGAAGCTTCGAAGTTCAGAGGAGGAGAGAAACCAGCATTTGTGTAACAGAGCAATTAAGTGAAATTGTGTGGCATGGTCTGCTGGTTCAAAGAAGATAGCCTGTGTGGTCTGGAAAAGGCAGAGAGGCTCTGGGAGCTGCTTAATCTTCAGCTGCATTTAGAAACGATTGTCAGGCACCAGGCAAGGCAAAGGGGAAAAGCCCCTGAAGCTCAGAATAGGCAAAGGCACTCTCCCCTCTGCCATGCAGTCTACATTCTCTGCCTTCCTTCCCAGCTCCATCTCCTGCCAGTGTCAAGCGCCCTCTGCCACACTGACCTCTCATGCCATTCTGACCAGGCCTCTTCTGTATGCCTCTCTCTCCTTGCACTTGCTGCCCTGTGCCCAGGATTCTCTCTTTTGGGGAATCCTCTGGTTTTTGTTTGGAGGGGGAGAGCATATTTTTGGCTCTTTTCTTTGGCCACAGCATGACATGTGGTATCTTATTTCCCCAACCAGGGATCAAACTCTCATCCTTTGCACTGGATGCTCAGAGTCTTAACCACTGAACCACTAGGCTAGTCTCTCTTCTCCATTCATATGTTCTTTTCATGTATACAAACACACACACATACACACACACAAACATTTCCCATCAGGGAAGTCCCCAGAATCCTCTGGTTTTTAGGAAGCATAAATAGCATCTCAAATAGCACCTTTCCCAAGGAAGACTTCCCCAGCTGGCTGCTCCCCTGGTCTTCAGGCAGAGTTGGAGAGCTCCTCCTTCCCCTCCACTGCCGCATGACCGAACATCTACTGAAGCCTATGCACTCTGTGTTGCCCAGTTGGCTTGAGGGGTTTTGCCCCACCAGCTGAGGCCGGGCTGTGTCTTACTCATCTAGCAGTCTGCTTAGTGTCTGGCACATAGCAGACAGCACTCAGTAAATGATTCCTGATTGAAATTCAGCCATGTGTGGGCACCAGGAAGCACCTCACTTGCTTGTGGGTTAAGTGCTATTATTGGGAATTTAAAGACTGGATAAGCTTGGTGGAGGAATTTGGGTTTAATTCGGTGGTGGTACTTAAAGCCCTTAGCAGCCCTGGGAAGATCCCCTGGAGAAGGGAATGACAGCTCACTCCAGTATTCTTGCCTGGAGAATCCCCATGGACAGAGGAGCCTGGTGGGCTACAGTCCATGCAGTCACAAGAGCTGGACATGACTTAGTGACTAAAGCACCACCACCACTGCCTCAGAATGGACGGCAACGTCCTTTTTGATCTGGCCCCAGGGTGTCCTCTCCAGNCTCCAGTATTCTTGCCTGGAGAATCCCCATGGACAGAGGAGCCTGGTGGGCTACAGTCCATGCAGTCACAAGAGCTGGACATGACTTAGTGACTAAAGCACCACCACCACTGCCTCAGAATGGACGGCAACGTCCTTTTTGATCTGGCCCCAGGGTGTCCTCTCCAGCCTCCCTCCCACCAGTTCACACCTTGAACTTACACCTCAATCTTATGAACCATTTGGGTCACAGCAGACCCAGGCCTGGGCTCCCTTGACTCTCTTGTTTGACAGCCTCTGCCAGGAAGGCCCCTGCTGTTGAGAGCTTGCCCTTCCCCATCCATGGCACTCAGCGTCTGGATCCCTTGAGTGTAGAGGTCCCTCAGGCTGGGTTTGCATGTCCTCCTCTGGGCCTCACTGCCTGCCGGCACATCCTCTCACAGCATCATGCCCTCCTGTGGCTGCCTCCTGCTCCTGACCCTTAGCTCCCAGGTCACTTGGGCTGGGTTTGTCCTTGATGAACCCCTCTCAGCTAACAACTTTCTTGGGAGAAAGTGCCCAATAAACAGGCATTGGATAGAAAGCTGAACCATCCATCCAGTGCCTGTTTATGCCATTTCCATTGGTTGGAATTGTAAAAGCAAGGACAACACGAGAGATGTTTGAAAGGAAAAAAGTAAGACTTGGTGATGAGCAATATGAAGAAGGAAAAGAGAAGATTGGCATATAATCCTGCAAGGCAGGGGGAATTGGACTCAGGGAAGGTCCACTCCATGACTCTGAGTGCCATGCAAAAATGTTTCAATTTTCTGGAGGATTTTCCAAAATATTGTTAAGTCACCTTGGGGTATTCTTGCATCTAAAGTTATTGCAGGATGCCCAGGTGGGGATGTCCTTTAATCAGCAGAAATGTGCACTTTGAGTGCAGATGTGATCAGGGTTAGAGGGAGGTGAAGGGAGCTCAGAGAGGACGGTCCAGCTTGTGAAAGTGAATGCAATCACTGCAGGAAGAAACTAAGCTGAGGTCTTGGGGAGAACCTATATTCTGGTGGTGGGAGAGAGGAACTGGTGGAAAACAGAAAGAGAGAAGAAAATCAAAGAAGCCAAGGGAGGAGATAGTTCAAGAAGAGATGCGTGGCCAAAGCTGTCTGTGCCAAAAAGAATGGCGATTCAAACAAAACAGATGAGAAGGAGGAGAGCTTTGAGAGTGGCACTCCCATAGGAAAGCCAGATCTTATGGGGTCAAAAGAGGCTGGGCAGTGGAAACATTGGGCGAAGTCTTCAGACCTCACATCTGTGAAATTTGGCCACGGCAAAAGGATAGATTTTTTTCTCAGCAGGAAGTGGGGAGGGGTCATGTCAAGAAAGGATAATATTGTTTGTTTTGTAAGAGATCTAACCACAGTTCCATGCAGGAGGGAAGAGCCCATGTATGCTAAGGAATATGGATGAATTGCCCTGCTCACATTGGTTGTGTTCCATTAAACCTTGCTCCCCAACAGTTGCCCCAGGGAACTCTCATTTGGGGTAAGCTCCCAAGCCATGGTACTGCCAAATCCAAGGAGATGATGTTGCAGCCTGGAAGCAGTTCGTACTCACCTCCCTGACCCGTGGTAAACTCATCTCAAGTGCCCCAAACTTGACTTTGCTTCATAATGGTGTGGGCCAGATGTTTTCTCCTTGACTGTGCACAAATTCGTGACACTAGTAATAATAGCAGACACACAAACAGCGTTTACTCTGAGCCAGACACTGTTCTGAGTCCCTGTAAGATGGGTCTTGTTCTTATTCTCATTTTTCTGATGACAAAAATGAGGCCCAGGGAGCTCGCCCAATGACACAGTGGTGAGGGGGGAGCAGGGTTCCAACTGGGTGTGTCTGGCTTCAGGGTCTGTGTACTTAAAGTGAAAAGAAAGTGAAGTCACTCAGTTGTGTCTGACTCTTTGCAACCCCATGGACTGTAGCCCACGAGGCTCCTCCATCCATGGGATTCTCTAGGCAAGAGGACTCAAACCACTACATTAATTCAGGGTGAGCAGCTCACGCTCTACTGTAGATGGATGTTTGTGATTCCAGCTTCATTGCAGAATTCTTAGTCATGGGGCTGCTGACAGCGTGACTTATCCAAGGTCATCAAATCCATTTATCTATCTGTCTATTCATTGTGGGTTAAACTAGCTTTACTAGTTATAAATAATTTAATCATCAATAAATATCTACCACGTGCAGGACACTGCCAGGGACCCAGAAATATGACCTATATGTGTCATCTCATTGAATCCTCATAACCACTCTATTCAGTAGACAGGCCAACTGAGCCAGCATTTGAAGGTGGCCGTAATGAAGGCCATAATAAGTTCGCCTGCAATATGGGAGACCTGGGTTCGATCCCTGGGTTGGGAAGATCCCCTAGAGAAGGGAAAGGCTAGCTACTCCAGTATTTTGGCCTGGAGAATTCCATGGACTGTATAGTCCATGGGGTTGCAAAGAGTCAGACATGACTGAGTGACTTTCACTTTCAAGTGCTTTACAATACCTTGTTGGTTTCTGCCATACATCAACAGGAACCTGGGTGTGGACCCTTTTGGGCTTCCCTAGTGGCTCAGNATTCCATGGACTGTATAGTCCATGGGGTTGCAAAGAGTCAGACATGACTGAGTGACTTTCACTTTCAAGTGCTTTACAATACCTTGTTGGTTTCTGCCATACATCAACAGGAACCTGGGTGTGGACCCTTTTGGGCTTCCCTAGTGGCTCAGATGATAAAGCATCTGCCTGCAGTGGAGGAGACCTGGGTTCGATCCTTGGGTCAGGAAGATCCCCTGGAGAAGGAAATGGCATTTCGTTCTCCGGCATCCCTGCCTGGAAAACCCCATGGTTGGAGGAGCCTGATAGGTTACAGTCCATGGGGTCACAAAGAGTCGAACATGACTAAGTGACTTCACTTTCACTTTTCATAATGGAGGCAAGATGGAAACCCACTTTCAGCCCTAAGTTTCTGTGTTCTGAGGTTCATGGTCAGAGACTTAACTGGTTCTAGAGTATTCCAAGGCTACCTTTATTTTCTTTCTCAACACACACAAGGTTTTGCGAGTATGAATCAGTAACGTGCTCAGTTGTGCAAGAAATACTGCCCCGCCTTTTATTTTGCAGAGATCAACTTAATATTAGTTTGCAGCCTTTGTCTCACCAGGCTGGTGAGAATAGAAAACACCCAGGGTGGTGTCACGATTTCCGGATCTTATGCAGTGCTGAGAGCTCAGGGTGGGGTTGCGGGGGATCCTGCTCACCCGTGTGATCCACTCAGGTTACCACTGAGAAGGCTGCTGACCCCGCCTCCCTGCTGGTCTCTGCTACTTTTGGACTGGCCAGCCAGACTCTAGGGGCTTGCCAAAGCCCTGTCCTCCCGGGACCCCCTAGACTTCTCTTCCTCTCCTTTTTCTTCCAGACCTCCCTGCTTTGCCCCTCCAACTTCACTCCTCTCAAGACCTCCTGGAAAAGCCTCTATGTCCTGGACCTAAGTCCCTGTTTCAGAAATGAAAGCCAGAAGATTCCGCAAGTTACTCCTGAGGACAGTCTTGTTACATCCCTAGCCTGGGGCAGTGATGTCAGGAGACTGTAGAAGATGGAAGTGAGCAGGGGAAAGTGGAAATACATGGAGAGGGGAAAGTTTTCTACTCTTAAAAGATGATCTAGCCACAGGAGCAGTCCCCTCTGAGAGTAAATTTCTAGATGGGAAAAAGTTGCTATTTGAGGCCAGGATATTCGTGTGTGCCTGCTAAGTCACTTCAGTCGTGTCCAACTCTTTGAGACCCCATAGAGTGTAGCCCACCAGGCTCCTTTGTCCATGGGGTTCTCTAGGCAAGAATCCTGGAGTGGGTGCCATGCCTCCTCCAAGAGATCTTCCTAACCCAGGGATCGAACCCACAGCTCATATGTCTTATCTTCTGCTTTGGTAGGTGGGCTCTTTACCGCTAGCACCACCTGGGAAGCCCCTGGATATATGTAAATCCATTTTCTTTATCCATTTTATTGGTACATCCCTTGTGGCCCAGCTGGTAAAGATTCCACCTGCAATGTGGGAGACCTGGGTTAGATCCCTGGGTTGGGAAGATGCCCTGGAGGCAGGAAAGGCCAGCCACTCCTGTATTCTGGCCTGGAGAATTCCATGGACTATATGTCTATGGGGCTGCAAAGAGTCGGACACAACTGAGTGACTTCCACAAGACCATTATTTTCCATAGATATTTTCAAGATTGTCTATAGTAGATTCAAAATTTGCCAAAAAGTAGGGGAGGTGATTGTGTCGTGGTCTGTGACGGCTGTCATGGCACTCAGCAAATCTCATTAGATAATTTGGAGGTTTTCAGGCTATGAAAATGCTTCTAGTTCAAACTGCGCATCAAACACATACAAAAACAGGACAAGGAAAGTTAAACTTGTCAAGGATACCCAGGTGATGGCCAAAGCAGAGCTAGAAACCAGCTTTCCCCTCTCCCAGCCCAGAGCTCTTGCCCAGTGATCCCAGCCCAGTGATCTCATGCACCTTTTAAAGAATCTCCCACAGGGCAGAGGAGCCCAGTTTCTTGCTGACTCCACCCTCATTCAGCGGGGAATACAGCCTACCTTAGGCAGCTGGTCCAGGCTGCTTCCACACTCCATGGACCTCCCTGAGGTCCCTGGATACCGGGCTCATGGTAAGAATGTGTCCTTGTAACAGGAGTGTGTTTCCCAGCCCTGCCTGTCCTGCTCCCCGTCTTGGGGCACCACCAGTGAAATTATCCTTCCTCCTCTGTGCCCGGCAGGCCCAGAGATGGGGGACCCCTCTCCTGGCCCAACTCCCTCCCTCTGCCTTATCTCTACCCCGGCTTGATTCAGCTGCAGAGCAGGCTTGATTCTACCAGCCCGGGGTGGTTTCTCATGATGCTTTTGTTAACCCAGCACAGCCTGCAGATCCCTTCCCGGACAGTTTTGAAGTGTTTTGTACTCTCTCCTCACATTTCCATCCTCTGTGTCTAAGGGATCATAGTTTAATAAGGTTTCTCTTCACCATGCCTCTCCCCAACTGCTTCCAATTTACATCACAATCCAAATGATTTTTGCTGCACTTAGCGGATTGTCTGTGTCATTACTTTCAGGGGATGCAGTATCAGACTTGCCAGCTTGCCCTCTGCTCAGGCTCCTGACCTTGCAGCTGCCTGTCTTTCTTGGCAGTTTATTTTGCCCATGAGCACTCAGAGTTTAGCCGAGTTGCTTTCAGGGAGACTGTCAGTCTTATATGTTAAATTTCTAATTGAGAATGTTGTGCTGCCTGAGGAAGACAGGCAACTAAGTCAGTAACTGTTAAGTGTCAGACTTTTTGCAACCGCGTGGACTGTAGCCCACCAGGCTCCACTGTCCGTGGAATTCTCCAGGCAACAATGAGTGGGTTGCCATTGCCGTGTACAGGGGAGCTTCCTGACCCAAGGGTTGAACCCAAGTCTCCTGTATTGAAGGCAGACTCTTTACCGTCTGAGCCACCAGGAAAGTCAATGCCTTGGTGAGCTGTCTTTTCCCCAGGATTTTTAGGTGTGTCATGCTAATTGTTAGGTTTTAATAACTGCCCAGATGGAACTATTTCTTGCAGTCGGGTGCTTTAAAACTGGGTGCTAAAGAGTTTACAATGAGCAGACAGAAGAGACGCCATTTCATACCGAACCATTTTGCTTTTCATCCTGTCTCAGTGCCTCTGGATGACTTGTGGGGACCGCCACCTGGAGATAGTAAAGACTATAAGGAAAGCTTTTGCATTAATTTCCCATGAGTGCAGAAAAGAGAAACACCAAATCACACCAGTGTACTAAGAAATTCTGTTTCCTTCTCTCCCTGTTTGCCTTGAGTGGTTTCCAAGAGGAATACATTTTTGGTGAGGTGCAGTTGGATAAATGATGTCTGTCTACTAAAGAAGCAAGAAATATTAGAGGATTATGCATCAATAACTGGTTCTCCGTGCGGGCACTAGAGTCTCCTCAAAAGCCGCTGAATATGCTTCCCCGGGGAAGGAGAAACTGTTATTGTTGCCATTGTATAGATGATTAAGTTGGTGCTCAGAGAGGTTAAGCACTTCCTCGAGGTCACACATCCATTAAATTGTGGAGCTAGGATTTGAATCCAGCTACACACTTAGTTGTCATTTTGACCTTTCCCAGCAAATCAAAACTGTGTACACTGCCCAACAGATTCAGAATCTCAAAGGATGTGGGGGTGGGGGTGAGAGTGGATAATTCCTTTTAACGTGCGTGCTAGGAAAGAAAATACATCACACTCCTATTTTGAAATTCAGTCGCAGGCTCCTCTCCCTATGCTCCAGGAATGGCCAGCCTGCCAGGAGCGTTTGCAGGCTCTCTAAGCTTAAGCAAGCAATAGGAACTTCTCCGGGCTCAGTTTCGAGCCGTTGTGGCCTCCACATTCCTCAGCCCAGACTTTCCGCAGGCTCTCCGAGGGCTCCTGCCTCGGTCTCCGCCCTTTGTGCGCCCCCTGCTGGTCCCCAGGAGAGGCGCGTGTCCTGGAGCCAGAGAAATGGTACCCAAGCTCTCCTGCTTCCTCATTGTTGTTGCTTAGTTGCTAAGTCGTTTCCTCAGCTCCAAGTAAAATGATGTGACCTGCCCAGCTCCCTTCCCTCTGAAACGTCAAATAACCCTCCTCGAGCAACCATCCGATGCTTGTCTTCAGAACTGAGAAGAATTGGGAGGGGGTCCCCATTTCTCCAAAGTGATCACGCAGCATCCTGTTCATACATCGTTCCTGGGGGGTTTGAAGCGGGCTGAGTAGTGAGCAGTGAGGCTCATAACTGAGCTCTCAAGTCCTTAGGGCTCATGGTCACTGAACTAGCATTATCAGTATTACCTGGAGGCTTGTTAGAAATGCAGAATCTCAGGTCCTCCCCCAGACCAGCTTGAGTCAGAATCTGCACTTCAGCAAGATCTCTGGGTGATTCATATGCAAATCCTCTTTGGAGACTCTGTATCTCTTTTGCAGTGTCCACAATTTTTATTTTTTGAAGATCAAAATGACAAGTTTACAGCTGGATTCAAATCCTAGCTCTGCAATGCAATGGTTATGTGACTTTAAGCACGTACTTAACCTCTGAGCCACAGTTTACTCATCTATAAAACAGTGAAAAGAACTATATGGCATCCTTAACTTTCAGGACCCATCTCATCCTAAATCTTAGACTCAATAATTGCCCAATGTCTCCTAGATCAGCCATAATTTACCTAGTTGTACTGCTTAGAAATGTCAAACTCTGATGGCAAACTGAGCTCTTTCCCTAAAAACCTGCAAGCTCTCTGCTCTCTGTGGAGCAGATGATGGACTATCCTCATCCTTTGTGTGAGCCCCTGGCAAGTGACCTCAGAACTGTCTTGAAGGGGACATCTGGGTCCAGGGGAGGCATTTCCTCCCCACTGCCATGACAATAAAAATGGAGTGGATTGTGAAAGCGTGGCATTCCCTCCACAGAGTGACAAGGGAGAGAGCCTCCCCGCCCGACCCCTTGACCCAGAGACTTCTCCAGGTCCCTTCAGCTCTGGTGTTCCACATGCCTTAGTTTACAAAAAGGTTTTGATCTTATCCAATTCCACTTAATCAGGGACACACTGAACGTTTTAAATTCCCCCACAGATAAAAATCACTGTGTGGCATAGAAAACCATCACTGTAATGTTCGCTGCTTCTCCCTCCTAATTAGCTTTCCTGTTCTCCCTTAGGAAAGCAAAAATTCTTTCTCCTAATTCACCAGAAAAACACTGACCACCATCTTCACTGAGAGGAAGTTGGCAGACTCTTAGGAACTAAAGCCTTTAAGCAATCAGGGACCTCATGTCTCTAGAATAAGAACACACCAGAAGCCCCTTGTGCTGGGACTGGAGGTAAGTACTCCTGATGAAAATCACCCTCCTTCAGAATATGAGTGGGAAACAGCTCACGAGGTGCTTCAGTTGTGCTGTGTGCCTCGGGGGTGCTGCTTGAGCAAAACTGGGTCCTTGCCCTCAGGAGATGGGCAGGCTGGAGGAGGAATGAGGTGATGAGAATGCCATCGTGGACACGCCCACAGAACCAGGGCGGGAGATAAAGCACTTGTGGGAATATGAGAACTGTTTCATGGAAGAGCTGGCCTCTGTGAGGAGTTAGTTGGGGTTGGGTAAACAGATGAGATGGGGACAAGCACGCCAAGCTCAGGATCAGCAGAAGCAGAGAAGCTGGATGGAGGCCACACTGAGAGAAGGCGAGTTATCCCCGGAGCCCAGGCAAGACTAGAAAAGCCAGAAAGTAGATTGTCTGGAGTTTCCCCTTCTGGCCAGTGAAAGGGTTCGGGCATTAAGGGACCCCTCTAATTAGCCATTCCAGGCATAGATTAGAGTCCATGTGGAGTCTTGCCCCCTGAAGAGGTGGATCATTGTGGTCAGGAGGAACCAGAAGGTTTCTGATCAGAGCTGTGCCTCCTACAAGCTCCCTCGTGTAGCTGAGTGAGAGATGCAGGTTTGGGGGTAAGACTTGCTGCAGGGGTGAGTAGGAGGTCAGTCACTGCAGCAACCTGGACAGGAGGGAGCAGCAACCCAAACAGCTGGAAATGAGGGGAATCGATGCTGGTGGTGGTGTCCTGAGATAACATCACAGGACTGGCCACCATCAGCACTGATGTACTTGAGGCTTCTTTCAGTGGGGGATTAAGGAAACTGATCTGACTTTACCCACCTCTTTAGAGTTTCGTATATACTGAAGATGGAAATAAGGGTCCACAACCAAAGACGAATAGAGCACAGTGTTTGATGAGTCAGAAAGGCTGTAGCCCCAAGTGCTCTGAATGTGGAGGAAATGCTACAGATGCCCAAGAGGATATTTCAAGCTATGTCCAGATGTGGAAGAAGAAGGAGCCTCCCTCTCAGAGGCTATTGTAAGCACAGATAACCACTCCCAGGTAGGATGGGAGAGAGCAGATGAGATGGGGCTGCTCCAAAGTGCCCCAGGTTCCCCCTACCTGGACCAGCCCATCCAAGGAACCCAGAGCCCTCAGCACCCTGGTAGCTGGCCCTGCAGGTCATGAAGAGAGAGGAGGACCCAGAGGCAGGATGTGACAAATTGATTCATTCAGCAGATATTGACAAAATAAGCTACAAACCAGTGAGCTTGGGGGCTTCCCAGGTGGCTCAGTAGTAAAGAATCTGCCTGCCAATGCAGGAGACACAGGTTCAGTTCCTGAGTGGGGAAGATCTCCTGGAGGAGGAAATGGCAACCCCCTCCAGTATTCTTGCCAGGATAATCCCATGGACAGAGGAGCCTGGCGGGCTACAGCCCATGGGGCAGACACGACTGAGCACAGCACAAGGTGTATAGTGAGCCTGGCAGCTGATGTGGACAATCTCCTGGAAGAGATCTGGTCTCAGGTCTGCAGCTCTGAGGAGGGGAGGCGGGAACCCCTGCAGGTATGCGTAGGTTCTAGACCAGCAAGTTGTATCAGACTCAGCTCATTTCCATCCTGACAGTGTTACCAGCTTCCAGCAGCCCTGGGAATGAAGCAAGGCATTTGACTGAGTCTCTCGTGATCTCCCCTGCCACCCCACGACACATGAAAGTGAAGTTTCTTGCTGGGCTAGACGTACTAGACCAGCTTTGTATCAAGGCATCATGCGACAGAGAGAAGCAAACAGACCCTAAGGAGACCCCAGGTGCCAGCAAGTCAGTAAACCATTCTCTGAGGGCACACCAGCACAGAGAGACCCACTGCACTGATTTCTGCTTCCTCTTTGGAGAACAGTCATCAGTTACCAGGCTTTGCCCTGCTGTGTTAATCCATGATGCCCACGGAAGCTGCTGCTGACTGTCTCTGCTCAGGCGTGTAATGGGTCTGAGGAAAAGGATTGGGGAGCACACTTTCCTTTTTGTTTCCATGAGTGAACTGCCAGGGCCTGCCAGTGGAGCACCTTTTGCACCCAGGTATGCACAAGCGAGCTTCCCTCTCCGGCTGCACCAGCCTGAGCAGACTCTGCTTCGGACCCACCACGCTCTCTGCACACCAAAGCCCACCTCCCAGTGGCTTCACGTGGTGCTCCCACCCGGACGGGCCTTGAGCCCCCCGGTGGGCCTTGCTGGGGGACACAGGGAGTCCCTGGGTGGCTGCAGCACATGCCAGGTCAAGAGCCAGGCCTTCCTGGACTTCCCTGGTGGCTCAGTAGAGAAGAATCCTCCTGCCAATGCAGGGGGCACGGATTTGATCCTTGATTCGGGCAGATCCCACTTGCCGTGGATCAGCTAAGCCCATGCACCACAGCTATCGAAGCCTGTGTGCCCTAGAGTCCGCGCCCCGCAACAAGAGAAGCCACTGCAGAGAGAAGCCTGTGCCCCGTGACGAAGAGCAGCCCCCGCTCGCCGCAACTAGAGAACGCCTGTGTGCCGCAGTGAGGACCCAGTGCAGCCATAAATAAGTACATGATTTTTTACAAAAACAAAGGGAGCCAGGCCTTTTTCTCCTAGAAACAGGAAGCAAGGTTTCAGTGGCTTCTGAGAGGGCCGAGGCCAGGCAGGATGGGCGGGGGAACCAACAGAGGTTTGCAATCACCCCTGGGGATAGGAGAGAGGGTGACCGCACAGTTGGATTCTGCGCATTTGTGTGAGCACCAGTGTGGTTCCTCCCAACAGAACTATAGCCACCGGGTGTAGGCATGCAGCAGGCAGGCAGCCGGTGTAGACAGACGGGAGAGAAGAGCGAGGAGGCATCCGGGCTGAAGGTGTTGGCAGAGGGTCCGCGGGGTGTAGAATGATGTGGAGGTGGAAAGGGCAGATGCATTTGAAGAGCAGAGAAGGTTTGAGAGGGATCAGGAGGCCATCAGAGAGTCAGCCTAGTGGAGGGAAGGGCCCAGGAGACCTGGAAGGGGGAGGGTCATGCTGAGAGCGTGGGTGAGAACTCAGCATTTTCAAAGGGGTCATCTCGGGAAGGAGTGACTGTGGGGTGAGGTGGACCTTCACTTGGAGCTGAAGGGGGTGAAGGGCTGAGAAGTTCACCTGTCCCCAGGAGCACATCCCTTTGTGACCAAGGGGAAGTGACCACAGATCAGCAGATGAAGACCCAGAGGTGGGCTGCAGCAGGACTCCCACACCGACCTCCTTGTGCAGCCACACCGGAGGCACTAGGTTTAGGGGGGAGCCAGAGCTGCGTGGCCTTAAGTAAGCTACTTAACTTCTCTGGGCCTTAGTTTTCTCATGTGTCTAATCGTACCTTCTCCGGTAGCTCAGTGGGTAAAGAATCCATCTGCAGTGCAGGAGATGCCGGTTCGATTGGGTTGGGTTGGGAAGATGCCCTAGAGGAGGGCATGGCAACCCACTCCAATATTTTCGCCTGGAGAATCCCGTGGACAGAGGAGCCTGACGGGCTACAGTCCATAGGGTTGCAAAGAGTCAGGCACGACTAAAGCAACTGAGCATGCGAAGACTTGGGAGGATGCAGAAAGGGAGGAAGCTCAGAGCTCTGTGGGCGTGAGCATATAGGCAAAGGCATCCACTCTGTGGTATTGTAGTTATTAGGATATACTTCTTTCCTCCCTCCAGACTCGAGTCCAGTGGTTCTCAGATGTGAATGTGCGTCAGAACCACCCAGAGGGCTTGATAGAACAGCCTGCCAGGCCATGCCCCAGAGCTTCTGATTCAGGAGGTAGGGGAGGGGGGCCAGGTAGCCCTGATGCTGCTGGTGCGAGCACACCTCTTGGGCATCACTGCTCTAGAGTCTCTACAGACCATGAGACCTTGGCTGGCAGAGGACCCCCAAGGTCCAGCAGTGACCAGCATAGAGCAGGGGTCTTGGCCTGGGAAGAGTGACTCCAGGATGAGTACAGATTCTCAATACAGCAGCTGGTCCCACGAGAAGAGGTGGTGTTGAGTGAAAAAGAGGTCACTTGGGAAGAGCCTCAAAGTTATGGTGGTTTGTGCGAAAGCTGGATTTGTATCTGGGGAGCAAATGCTGAGGTTCACAGCAAAGCAGTCACTCATGCATTTATTGGAACTGCTGTCAGAGGCAGAGTGCTGGTCTGGAAGGACCATGGCCCTGGCGACACTGCTGGCTCCAGAGTGCTCATTTGCTGGCTTGTTCCAATGACGTGACGCTGTGTCCTGCATCTGGAGAGCACGTTTGCCCTGGGAAGATCACCATGTCCACTGGCCTTGAGCCTTTTCCCGAGACTGAACTTGAATGTCTCCCCATGTGGACTCAGTCCACGATTTTTATTGTTCTGTGAACCCGGGAGAAACCCTCCCCAGCACCCATTTGGAAGTGAATTAACTGTTTTGCTCAGACAGCGATTGGTTCTCCATGCCCAGTGCCCTGGCCTCCTGCCAGATGTGGGCCACCACCTGCCAGGAGAAACGTCCTCTCTCCAGCCTTGCGGCCAAGCTCGGAATCCCAGGTGCAGCCAAAGAGCCCATTATGAACCAAGTATTAAATTAGCACAGGAGCAGTCCTGGCCCAGGCCAGCAGGATTTGCCAGCCAACTGTGGTGCCCGGGGAGCAGAGATGCCCCTGGTTAGGCTTCCCTGCTTCCTGCAGAGACGCCAAGGCTGGTAACTCACCCACACCGAGGCCAGCGGCTCTGCTGGGCAGGCAATTAAGTCAAGAAAGGGAACCCGCTCTGCTGACGGCTGGGATTAAAGCTAAATGAATTCAACTCAGAGAAAAGGGCTGCGGCCTTTCTCCCTCTGGTCTCATTATCTTAATTAACAGTGTTTGGCAGGAGTATTGAGGCCTGCGTTGATCGAGCTGCTCCTGTTACCCCTCAGAGCCCTGGACACAAGTGAGCCTCAGTAATAAAAACCCAATTCTCAACAGCCCTCTGAATTTCTTTCCAGCCCTCTTCCTCTAAGAAAAGCATGCGGTTTCTGACTTGGAGGGGGTCCTTTAGACCAGGGTTTCTCAGAGCGTGGCCTGAGGACCACTCTCCTCAAAGTATCTGGGATATGGTGATAAAATGCTCTTCCCCAGCTCCATGAGACCCATCCAGCTGAATCTCCAGGAGTCAGACTCTAGGAGTGGTGGTATTGCTTTTTTCTCTTTAATTTTGTCTTCTGATTGTGGTCAAATATAGTTGACATTGTGCATGCATGCTAAGTCACTTCAGTCATGTCTGACTGTTTGCAACCCCATGGACTGTAGCCGATTAGGCTCTTCTGTCCATGGGTTATCCAGGCAAGAATACTGGAGCGGGTTGCCATGCCCTCCCCCGGGGACTCTTCCTGATGCAGGGACTGAAACCACCTCTCCTGCAGCTCTTGCATTGCAGGCAGATTCTTTACCACTGAGCCACCAGGGAAGCCCCATACTTGGCATTAAGGACATTCATACTGGACTTCCCTGGTGGCTCAGATGGTAAAGCGTCTGTCTACAATGCAGGAGACCCGGGTTCGATCCCTGGGTTGGGAAGATCCCCTGGAGAAGGAAATGGCAATCCACTCCAGGACTATTGCCTGGAAAATCCCATGGACAGAAGAGCCTAGTAGGCTATAGTCCATGGGGTCGCAAAGAGTCGGACACGACTGAGCGACTTCACTTCACTTCACTTCACTACTGTAGACGGTGGCTCAAACAGTAAAGAATCTGCCTGCAATGCAGGAGACCTGGGTTCGATCCCTGTTTCGGGAAGATCCCCTGGAGAAAGGAATGGCAACCTNAGGCTATAGTCCATGGGGTCGCAAAGAGTCGGACACGACTGAGCGACTTCACTTCACTTCACTTCACTACTGTAGACGGTGGCTCAAACAGTAAAGAATCTGCCTGCAATGCAGGAGACCTGGGTTCGATCCCTGTTTCGGGAAGATCCCCTGGAGAAAGGAATGGCAACCTACTCCAGTATTCTTACCAGGAGAATCCTGTGGACAGAGGAGCCTGGTGGGCTACAGTCCATGGGATCACGACTGAGCATTCATCTCCAGAAATTTCTCATCATCACAAACAGAAACTCTGAACCTACAAAACCATAATTGCCCACCCCTCCCTCCAACACCTGGAAACGTCTATTCACTTTTTGTCTCTCTGAATGTGGCTAATCTAAGTCCCTCATATAAGTGGAATCAAACAGTATGTGTCTGTTGTGATTCACTTATTTCATGGAGAGTATCTTTAAGGTTCACACATGTTGTTGAAGCATGTGCCAGCTTTTCCTCTGTTTTTAGTAAAATTCCATTTTATGGATGTACCACATTATCTTCTCATTTATCAGGGGACATTTGGGTCCTTCCTATCTGTTGGCTGTTGTGTGTAATGCTGTTATGAGTCTGGTGTGCAAATACCTGTACCAGTTCTAAGGTACCATCAAACTTGCAGCCATGTGAGCCGACCTTCTGAAACTGGAATCATCAGGAGAGATCTGACAACTCAGGATGCCCTAGCCACACCCTAGACCAACCAGATCACCCATAGATGGGACCCAGTTCCTGTATTTTATTTTAACTCCCCCAGTGGTTCTGACGTATGGCCAAGTTAGAGAACCATGGGTTTATACCAGTGATTCTAAAATTTGGCTGTGTACAAAATTCAGTTACTTGTTAAGAGTACACACCCCTGAGAGTCTCTTTTAACTGGTCTCTGGGAAGCCTGAGCTTCAGTGCTCGGAGCTCTTCAGGAGGTTCTCATATGTCACCAGGGTTGAGGACGGCTCCTCTCCTTCAGTCTCTCACTGAGACAGGAACCTGCCGAGGCTGCTGGAGGTGACACTCTCTGCCCAAGGTTCTGAGCCCTTTGGCACCCGAGTCTGCACTGGTCCCCAGAGCTGATTCCTGAGCCAGCCCCACGACTTCTCCAGACTCCACCACACCGGTGCAGAGGGTAGCTCATATATGGAACCTTCTTTTGTCCTCCTCTTAATTTGAACTCTTAGCCTTGAATGAGAACCGGGTTTTCCGTTATAATGCTTGCTGTGAAATGACAACTTTGTTCCAACACGACTGACATCTTAAGGAATAGTATTGCTGTATTAGGCAATGGCACCCCACTCCAGTACTCTTGCCTGGAAAATCCCATGGGCGGAGGAGCCTGGTAGGCTGCAGTCCATGGGGTTGTGAATAGTCGGACAGGACTGAGCGACTTCACTTTCACTTTTCACTTTCGTGCATTAGAGAAGGAAATGGCAACCCACTCCAGTGTTCTTGCCTGGAGAATCCCAGGGACGAGGAGCCTGGTAGGCTGCCGTCTATGGGATCGCACAGAGTCGGACATGACTGAAGCGACTTAGCAGTAGCGGTAGCACTCATATATCAGGGAACAACATGAACACATTAGTGAATATTAAATTTGCGTTTGCTTATGTGCCATTTCTTAAGCTTTCATGAGAAAATGACCCAGCCGAACCAACCTACATATGACGAGGGAAAAGATCTCAGAAATCTGCCAGCGACCTTCACACTCTGTGTGTTTTGAGCCAACAACCCATCCCCAACTGGTGTTCCACTTCCCCTGATATTAAATAGCCCCCTCCTTCCAGCACCTCACAGTAGCTCCTGAGCAGCAACCCTCAGGCCTTTTTCAAGGAAAGGGATATTTCTTGCAGTGTGTGTGTGTATTTCTTATCCACATACATGTATAAAATGGTGCTACCATTTTCATTAGGTTTTTTTAGGTGCTGCTGATGAAGGCTTTGCGTGCTGTATGCCACCCTCTTTCCCCCCAGAAGTCCTGTGGTTTTATTGTGTGATTTTGCATAGCGGTTTTATTGTGTGATTTTGCATAGCTGAGCGATTTTTAGGAAGGACTGAGTATATCGCCTGATGGCGGAACTAACAGTGTCAGTACACATCGATTCTCACCATCTTTTTACTAATAGTTTAGGAGTGCACTGCCAGGCCGCTCTATCTGCTGCCGCTGAGAACTCACTCCAGACACCCCGGGGTGGCGCCCTCCTCTGCGGGGTCGGAAGCTGCTGCCAGCAGCCAGCTGCTCTGGGATCAAGAAGCAATGAGCCCTGTCTGGCACAGGCTGCTTCCAGGCCTCACCCTAACCCACTCTCATCCCTCTTGCTCCCTTTGGCTTCACCCTCTTAGGGTTTGGACTTTTAGTCACTTGATCTTTCTTCTTGGGTTCCCACCTGCTGCCCACCCTGTCTCACAGCCTGCCTTCACTCTGGAAGCCCATCTTTCTGACATTTGGTCTGAAACAATTCCATGGCCTGGTTCTCACCTTGAAACTAGATTTGCCCTCTTCCAGCATTCATTCGTATTGATGTCGACCCATTTTGGATCCTGGTTCTCATTCCAGGACACCCCTTCCTGGGATAGCCCCTCTTCCTAGCTTCTGTCTCCATGAATTACCCCTCCAGACTCCTGTTGGCTCACCAGGTCACCTCGCTCCTCTCCTCATGCGTCCTGCCACCTGACCTGTAGAAGTCTGCCTCCGAGATGAAGATGTAGCTATTTCGCACTTTGCTGTATTTCATAAGAAAATAGGTCTGTAGTATGTCTTCGTAGCATGACAGGAACCCAAATGATTTTCTTTAATATCTGTTTGTTGAACTGGCCTTATCTATCTTGCTGTTTAATTTTAGCTTCCCTGTTATAGACTTGAAAATTCAGTGTATTGAACATGTGTTGTCTGGGACTTTCTTTCACTTGTTGTTACCATGAATTCAAGGTCAAGCTGCCTAGTACAGTGTCAACATTTGGAGGCCAGCCCTGAGTGGTCCGTAAAAAGACAGAATTGAAACTAGACATCTTAACTCTGTTATTCTGAACTGGTTTTCTCACTCCCGTGTCTCTGCAAGGATTTTTCTGTCAGGTTACATAAGACGAGAATTCATTCTGATGTTTAAATAAAACAACAGCCACAAAACTGTCAGCAGCTTGGGGGCCAAGATAGTTCTTTCCTGCAAATATCAGTTCAGTATCAGAACACATTTATCTTGCAGTCACTTAAAATCCTCATTGGTGAAATCAAAGTCTCCATTCTCTTTTCTTCTAAAACAGAGGCTAACAAACTATGGTATTTGGACTGCAAAGCCTAAAATATTCACCATTTGGCCCTTTACAGAAAAAGTTTCCCAAGCCCCTTTTAGAACATAAAACCTGGTGGTTGTTACATGTAAACCAAGGGTTTTCCTCCTGAGATTGAAAGGGGTAGCCTTCAGGAGAACACCTCTGAACTCAGGTACAAAATTTGGTTTATGTTTCAAATGTGCATTTTTGGAGAGTGAAAGGTCAAGTTTGTCTATTGTGTTCACCACTAAAACAGTGCCAGACACAGATGCTCAGCAAAACTTAATTGAGTAAGTTATTGAGGAGGGTGGTGTGGCAGAGACAGGCAAGAACCAGATGAAGGAGGTCTTTGCAGGATTTTATTCCCTGAGCAGTGGGAGGAGGAGGAAGGGGGTCTGTGCAGAGGTGTGGTATCTTCTGGGTTATGTTTCTGAAAGAACACCCTGGCTGCTGTTTGGGAAATGGAGGGTAAGACTGGAAACAAGAGAGATCAGTGAGAACTCTTAAGAGACGGGAGCTTGAACAGAGTAGACTTGGGAGGTAAAACTGATATGACTTGCTAACATGGGGGTGACATTTCAGAGAACGAAGGTGACTCTGCTGTTGTTACCCTGAGCCCATGGGTGGAAATGGCAGAGAAATGAAGAGCTTTGATAAACTTTCTCATCAAGTTTTTTCCTGTGATTCTTAAGTGCCTGGTTTTGGGTTTATTCTTAATAGTAGGTTATATTTAATTATGACCAACTGGAACTTATTTAATTTCAAATGTGAAATGGCAATAGTTTTTTTTCACCTATGGTATACACAAGTATACCATGCCCCCCCCCCAACTCTTTTCTTTTAATTTAATGAATTTATTTATTTTTGGCTGCCTTGGATCTTTATTGCTGCATGTGGCTTCAGTGGTTGTGGCACACGGGCTTAGTTGCCCCACGGCATGTGGGATCTTCCTGGACCAGGGATGGAACCCATCTCCTGCTCTGGTAGGTGGATTCCTAACCACTGGACCACCAGGGAAGTCTCACTGTCCTACTGCTAATGTGGCCTGCTTTTGATACTTTGAGTCAACTCAGGAGTTGATGTCTCCTTCTGATCAGCTTCCCTGGTGACTCAGAGGTTAAAGCGTCTGCCTCTAATGCGGGAGACCTGGGTTCGATCCCTGGGTCAGGAAGATCCCCTGGAGAAGGAAATGGCAACCCACTCCAGTATTCTTGCCTGGAAAATCCCATGGACAGAGAAGCCTGGTGGGCTACAGTCCACCGGGTCGCAAAGAGTTGGACACGACTGAGCGACTGCACTTTCACTTTCTTTCTGATCTGCTGTAAATTGTGTGTCAGAGGGTCCCCCAGGCCCTAAGCACCCTCAAGACTCTTGCTCAGTGCCTTGAGCTTAGACGTCTGTGTCTTTACTCTCCCTTCTTTTCCATAGGATCATGGGAGACTGCCTTGACCTTCTCTTAGGAGTTGTACTCCTGACCAGTCCTGCACTTGGAATTTCTTCCTGCTTCTTTGATGGTTGGAGAGCCATCTATCTTTCCTGCAACCTCACCCAAGTGCCCCAGGTCCCCAACGCCACCAAGAGCCTCCTGCTCAGCTTCAACTGTATCAGGACAGTCACAACCGCATCCTTCCCCTTCCTGGAGCAGTTGCAGCTGCTGGAGCTGGGAACTCAATTTACCCCCTTGACCATTTACAGAGAAGCTTTCCGAAACCTGCCCAATCTCAGGATCCTGGACCTGGGTGGAAGTCAGATAGACTTCTTACATCCAGACGCTTTTCAGGGACTGCCCCACCTCACTGAACTTCGACTGTTTTCCTGTGGTCTCTCCGATGCTGTATTAAAAGATGGTTATTTCAGAAATTTGGCATCTTTGACTCGCTTGGACCTATCCAAAAATCAAATTCAGAGTCTTTACCTTCATCCCTCATTCCGGGAACTGAATTCCTTGAAGTCCATTGATTTTTCCCTCAACCAAATACCTATTGTATGTGAGCAGGGGTTCAAACCCCTCCAAGGGAAAACACTCTCCTTCTTAAGCCTTGCTGATAACCACTTGTACAGCAGGGTCTCAGTGGACTGGAAGAAGTGTCTGAACCCATTCAGAAACATGGTCCTGGAAACCCTAGATGTTTCTGGCAATGGCTGGGGGGTGGACATCATGAGAAACTTCAGCAATGCCATCAATGGGAGCCAGATTTTCTCTTTGGTTCTTAACCATCACATTATGGGTCCTTCATTTGGCTTCTCCAACCTGAAGGATCCCGACCAGCACACCTTTGCTGGGCTGGCCAGGAGCTCGATGATACAGCTGGACATTTCACATGGGTATATCTTCT
>SJYX01018668.1:0-10956 GCA_006410675.1 Oreotragus oreotragus
TGTATGCCAAAACCAATAGAGTACTGTAAAGTAAAATGGAAGCTCTAAAAAAAAAAAGAAAGAAAGAAAACAAAAGCACTAATTAAAAAAAAAAAAGATTCTGCTGACTGACCCTCTGGGTTCTTGTTGGTTGATTGAAAATATTCAAAAACCGAGAATAGATCATCTGGTCTCCTCCTCCTCTTGCTCCTCCACAATTGTCAGCTCCTGCCTCTTTCTCGCCTTTCTTGGTCACATGCCTTCTCAGTTTCCCCCTCCTTTCATGTCCCTGAAATATAATCCCTCTGAGTTCCAGTCTCAGCTCTCATTTCTTTTCCCCTCTTTTGATCATCTCATCCACTCTCAAGACTTTCTTACAACCCCTGTATGACTCCATAACCTTTTCCTCAAGCTCAGACCTCTATTCTAGGTCACAAACAAATAAAAGCTCTATATACAGGTCTACTTCAATATCTGTGTCTGCTAAGGTCCGTTGCACAGAATGGTCTCCTTTCCTAACTTCCGCTCAGTTCATCTCAGTTGCTCAGTCATGTCAGACTCTTTGCGACCCCATGGACTGCAGCACCCCAGGCCTCCCTGTCCATCAGCAACTCCCAGAGTTTACTCCTGGAGTTTTCTTCTGCTCAGCTGTTAAGAAATTTGGTTTAGCTTTATGATATTCCAGTGTCTTTTCTCCTCATGCCACTTGAGTTTGGTTTATTTAAGGCAAAAATAGCAAACTAATCCTTCCTTGTTATTTTAACTAAAGGTATATTTGTTACTTTTAACCAAAGGGTTAACACATGCTGCAAGAGGAACACTCCACCTGTCAGCTGAGGCAAGGTCCCAGTTGCTCAGGAAGCCAGTTGAGACTCCAAGACCTCCTTCTTCATCACTACCATCATCCTGGGCCTGGCATCTGATCTCATGATCATGGTCAGCAATGGAAAATCAAAGGCTGATTTTGATTTTGGCTACCATCCACAGGATCGCATAGAGTTGGACACAACTGAAGCAACTTAGCACACACATAAAATAGACAACTAATAAGAGCATACTGTATAGCCCAGGGAACTCTACGCAGTGCTCTGTGGTGACCTAAATAGGAAGTAAATCCAAAGCACAGAGGACATATGTATACATATAATTGATTCACTTTACAGTACAGTAGAAACTAACGCAACATTGTAAAGCAACTCTACTAGAATAAAAATTAATTTTAAAAATTCCCAGATGATATGTATATACAATAAAGACATAAAACACACTTTTACCTAAAGAATAAAATATCTTTCCTATGTTATAGGAGGCTGATCATGACCCATCATCTATTTATCCCTTTCCCAACCCCTGATCTCACAGGGCTCTCTCTGTGACCTGTTTGACAAATTAAGGAAGCTGGGGCATCAAAAATCTAAAGAGACAATTCTCCGTCTTCTCCATCCTGGCCACCCTAGAGCCTAGCACAGTCCGTACCTCACAAGACACATGCTGAGTCAAACTGAACTGGATCAGTGCACCCTTTAAAACATAGATTTCTGAAATAATACAGTACTACCTTCATATTGCATCTTTCATCCAGGTATGGTCTAACCGGAACAAGAAACAATGCAAGGAGAAAAGACTGTCAGTGTCATGAGCTAGATGCATCTTACTGCTTCAGACATGGAAGAGGGCATCATGGGGCAGGGGAGGTGGGGACGTGGTCTTGCCTGTGAAATCCTTGCTGCTCTCAGTTAATTTACTGCCTGAAGTCAAACCCATGCTCTATATATTAAAGCACAACCCCCACCTTTCTTTTGTTTAAGAAGAGCAAACTTTCACCACAAAGATACAAGAACAACAAATATTGATCTTCTCGATGGATGGTACACCTCACACCACAGGCCACTCAAGCATCTGCTCGTTACCACCCAGCCCTCCCCTTTGTGGGGAAATCGTGCCAAGTGGCCTCCTGTGTTGAGCGACTGCAGATCGCAAATATTTAAAAGAAATAAATTTCTCTGAATGAAAGCACCTTTCTTTGTTCTTCAACCCCCTCTTCTCCCAAGTCATGTTGATTCTGGGGCTCTGCATACTGCCAGCACCTGGACTTTCAATTGTTTGCTTGCCAAGATCGCTGTGGTTTCCTTGCTTGGTTTTAGGAACCATTCTAAGTACAGTAGCCAATGAAGGTGTGTTTTCTTTCTCTCCTGGCAATCTGTAGGGGAAGCATGGGCTTCAGGACACCTAGCAGCAACTGTTATTAGAGTGCAAGGGAAGAGGAGTACAAAAATTGGAGCTCCTCTGTCTGAGCACTTGTCTCCTAGGAGGATGAGAAATGGACCACCATTGCAGATCAAAAGGAAAGGACTGAATTTCCTCAATAGCCTTAGTATTTGGCAGAGAAATTTTTAAACCTGGTTTTTCTGAAATCCAAAACTATTCTCTTTTTTANGGGAAATGGTGATCACATTATACAGTAAATTGGAGAAGGATATGCCTAAATTAAAATTGTGTTAGAGAATTTTATGCCTACCAATTTGTTATTGTTTCTATGCCTTGTATTAATATAATATGAGTTCAGTAAGTATTGAAATAATTGTGTAATTAAAAAGAATTATAGTCATCGTTAGAGAACAGAAGACAGATGCTGCAGAGGGATAACCATGCATTATGTATTTACCGTACTTCCTGGTTGGATCCTTCCATAGTTTGCTGACAGAACACCCACGCCACATTTGTTGGAGGGGAAAACCATTTCCAGAAGTCCAGCTTTTCTTTGTCCTTTTCCTCTGCAGCCACCTCTTGTCTCTAAATTGCTAAATTGCCTGAACACGCAGCAGAAAGTCACCAGAGGGCATTCTCAGACCATCTATTATCAAGGGACTCCAGCTGAGAAGTACCAGGCAATTCTCCCTTAGATCTCCTTTCAGATGAAGAGGCAGTTTCAAATTCTCACTTGGAGTCTGAAGGCTGTCTTGCTAAATAAACCAGCACTCCACCCTGGGGTATCTATCAGCAGGGATATTTTCCTGAGTCACCACAGACTTCACATCTTTCTCTTCCTGCACTGATCCTAACCAAGGCTGTCTTCAAAATCTGGACAGTCCGCATGGGCTAGCAGAGACATGACAAATTTGGTTCCAGCTTTGACTGAATTCTTGGCCTTCAGCAAATGACTTTTATGCCTCAGTTCTTCGTTTTCTCATCTGTGAAACAGAAGACTAGAATGGATGCTTGATGACCACTCTGAATCCTAACAGTCAACAACTAAATTCCTTCCTTTCTCCTCCCTTCCTCCTTTCCTTACTGATTAAAGGAGGAACTGGGATTTACTGACAGTGTGTTGGGGCAAGTCTATTATGAGCTTGTAGTCCCGAAAAGACAGTTTCTAAAGGACTGGCAAAACACACTGGACATTCTAAAGTTGGAGGCTGGGCATCCAAGTTCTGCATATAGACCCCCCTCCCCACCCCTTTTTCCAGGATTCCCAGACTGGGGCATGCATGTCTTCAGCGATGAAACAGCAAAGGGACCATTCCAGTCCAGGACCTTGGAGCATTGATTCTACTTAAGAACTCTGGGGAAAAAGAAGACATGTTTTATGTTAAACACATATATTATGAAATATAGAGTAAATTCTTACATGTATTTTTATTGTGAAATAGAAGATTTCAAAAATGTGAGGTTTGTAGTTGAATGCTTTGGGTTATACTTCTGTATTTCCTGGAATTAAATTATTTCTTCATTTCATTAGAAGTTTTTTCAGAGGAAGAGTTTGGGAAAGCTTAACCCTTAGTATCTTAGGTTACCTTTCCTAGAAGCAGGTAGGCATTTGCCTCATGTAATTTACTAAGATTATGGTCTTTAAAGAAAAAAGCCTGCTAATAAGTGAGAGAAACTGGATAGGAAAGAGGAAAGAGCTGAACAATGATGTGGTTTCAAGGATCATAATCTGATTTATGGAGGTGAGGAATAAACCACATCATTTAATTCACCGCCCTTGAGGCAAAGGGGCTGAGATTTTGTATCTCCATATCATTTAGTCATTGTCTGCAGGCTATCCTTGCATGAAGCCTGAGAGGAGACTGTCTTCATTGGGAGTGGGAAGGACAGTTGGGAGCCATTCCTCAGAGAAAGGAACAGCTATGTGCAGCTGTCTCAGCCAGTGGTGTGTTGGAGTCCATATAGCTCATAAGAGCTGTGTGCATTGCTTCCCAACTCCCCATTCAGTCACATCATCCTGCGAGCTTGGAATCAGCCATAATGAGAGCATTTGCATCATCTAAAACCAACAGAAGCTACAAGTCAAGAGCTCTTACAGCCCCACCAAAAGCCCATTGTTAAACATCTACTGGCACACCCCTGGCCAACACTCTCAACAAGGAAGAGATGGTACCCTGGCTGGCGAAGGGCATCTAGGTTACATAGTGGTTACAGAAGACCTGCCCACAAATGATTTCCCCTATTGGTCTGTCAGTTAGCTAGAAATTCTTTCAGGGTTTGCTTTTCCGAACCTCTTTTAAAATGTGTATGGTGCCTGTCTCTTATACACATCTAGATGTGTAACCAAAGATGAGATGGCTGGATGGCATCACGGACTCGATGGACGTGAGTCTGAGTGAACTCCGGGAGATGGTGATGGACAGGGAGGCCTGGCGTGCTGCGATTCATGGGGTCGCAGAGTCAGACACGACTGAGCGACTGAACTGAACTGAACTGAACTGACTGATAGTATTTTCTGGGAGATATTTTTCAAAGCAGAGCTTATTTAAAATACTGTACTTTCCTGAGATGATGGAGGGTGAAACTTATTATTATGGAAAATTTATTAGGAAAAATTTCAAGTATACAAAAGTAGACAAAATAGTGTAATAAACTCTTGTATACTCAGATTCAACAGTTATTAACTTATGGCCAATCTTGTTTAATCTACACCCCCATTCACTTTCCCCTAGGGGTATGGGGTGCTTTGAAGACTTAATTAATTGAATAAATGTTAAATGTGGTCTAGAAAAAAACCAGATTGTCTAGGGACAGGGGAAGGTTTTGGACAGAATGAAGGCCTGGCAGCTATGACCACTTTTCCTAACATATTAGAATTTGGTACGAATCATTAGAAGACACATGAAATGCACTAAATGGGACTTGTATTCTAATTAATTTCAAGATTTTTTTGTCTTCAGTTCTTCCTAAAATGAAGACCTGGTAATGGAGAGAAAAGAGAAAACTTACAGGGTTTCTATTAAAGGAGTTAACACTCTTTGCTGTCTAAATATTTCTTACCCTTGGGCTTTTTCTTTCTGTTCAGATACACAGGAGCAAAATATTAGGATGAATCTGAAGACAAATTCTAAATTATTTTTCCAGCTGAAGAGCAAGGCTTGTTACCACCAGAGTAAGAATCTTGACTCTTATTTGATAAGCAAACAAATTTCCATAAAAATAGAAACAGATTGGATTTTCTTATAAGCTTTACCTACTTACAGGAATGGGTTATAGCCTCTTTTCTTTTTTTCCCTTTCATTGTCTTTGGGGATTTGGGATAAGAGATGGCCTCTGACCCTTTTCTAAAAATACCAGATTTCCTTCTCTCTGCTTTCTGACTATTCTACTTTCATTCTCACTGGTTGTAATTCTGAAGATAATGCAGATTCGAGCCCTTGACCAGCTGGAGTTGAAAGAATAAGTAATGGGACCCCAGGAAGAGCATGTTTGGAAAATTAATAATTAATTCAGTATGCATGAATGAGTTAAGAAAGACTCATTTCAGTCATTATATATTTATCACTAGCATCTTTTACCAAGGTTAGTTGGAAGTAGACAAATGACTTGAAAAATGAGACATTTGGGAGCTTCAGAAAGCCAGTGCTGAGGAAGAAGTATATATAATAAAAGCAGAGAAATGGCTCTGTCTAGATTACTGTCTTGCTATTTTTTAATAAATTGGTTGAAGTTACTTTATTGGAACTGCACATGATGAAGCCTGGTCCTTTGTGCTAGCAGAGAATAAGAAAGAAGCTACTCTGATGCTGTAGACAAGTGTGTGAGCTGTTTATCAACAGAAGTTTTTCACTTGCTGGTTGCTTGGAAGAGATTGTTGACAGGTTGTAAGCCTGGGCCTGTATGGATCAAAGGCAGAAAATAAAAGAAAACATTCTTTCCTGTAGGATGGTTACAGCTGAAGATTGAAAAAGGCTGTGCAAGTGTCAATTCCTACCGCTCTCTCTTCTAGCTAGTGAATCTTGAAGATATATTTGTTAAATTAAAAATTGACAACACACTGGCTGAATTTCTGTTGAGGTTTCCCACAATTTTTGGGAATCAGACTTAATTCCTTTGGTGGATTTCTTGGTATTTTTCTTGGAACCTACTTTTTTTTCATTGTTTTCTTTTTACTGAAATGTCATAATGTCAAAGTAAAAACAATTTGCAGTCAAGGTGCATGAATATTTCTGACATCCCATCAAACCAAAAAAAGTTTTCTAGAACATGTACAGCTATATATGTATAGTAAGAGAAATTGGATTTCATTTTTTAGTAGACTCTACTTATTTAACAGCAGTTTTAGATTCACAGAAAAATTGAATGGTAAAATATTTCCTGTATAACCCCTACCTGCCTATGCACACAACTTCCTCAACTACAACATTTTGCATCACAGTGATACATTTGTTACAATTGATGAACTTATGGTGATACATCAGTATCAGTGATATGATGATACATCATTACCACTCAAAGTTCATAGTTTACAGATTGATTTTTTCAGTTCAATTCAGTCACTCAGTTGTGTCCGACTCTTTGTGACCCCATGAACTGCAGCACTCCAGCCCTCCCTGTCCATCACCAACTCCCGGAGTCCACCCAAACCATTGTGCATTGAGTTGGTGACGCCATCCAACCATCTCCTCCTGTCATCCCCTTCTCTTCTTGCCTTCAATCTTTCCCAACATCAGGGTCTTTTCAAATGTCAGCTGTTCGCATCAGGTGGCCAAAATATTGTAGTTTCAGCTTCAACATCAGTCCTTCCAATGACCGGTGTACTTTTCAGGAAGGAGTTTTGACAAATGTATAATGACATATGTTCACTACTATGGTATTATTCAGAGCAGTTTCAGGATTGAAAAAAAAACAACAAACCACAACCTAAATTCTTACATAACTTTTGTTCTTTTGGCTGCTCCAACCTGTCCTCAGAACAAGCATTATTCACGGTGATAGCACAGTACCGTATGCAGAGCAGTATGTTACAAAAAGTACAATTAGACCAAAGTTTTTGTCAGGGTATATACTTAATGAATAAGAGGGTAAGAATTTTGAACTGTAAAGTGGTTATCCCAAACAATATTTCCCTGACAGAATGAAGATGTGGATATATATCTAGTCAGCCCAAGAAGAAGGCTTCTTAAATTCAACATCATTGTGGGGCATTGATTCTGGTAGAGGCCAACAGACAACAGGTCTTCAAAAACTCTTTTACAAGAATATCCTTTGAGTTTCTTTTGAGCTTCTATTACCCAAGTTCTTTCAAAATGCAGAAAACACACTCACCTGATTCATACTAGTTTATCTTTATGGTAGAATAGTCATCAGGACCTTTAATTATCTCACATGGTCCTAAGGCAACCTAAGTGATCAAGTGCTAAGTTCTCTTGACAGTAGATACATGGTAATCACTTTAGACACCTTAAAATTCTAAATGTGTAGTGAATGTATGACCTAAAGGCTAACTTAAAGACATTTAGAGTCCTTATTATACACTTGATTTGTTGTGACAGGGATAAAAGGATATAGAGGATTAAGATTAAATGAAGGATTAAAAAATGTAGATTAGGAAAGTAGTGGGACTTAAATGTCAAAAGTATATGGGAGGAGAAATGATTCCCTGCCCACCTCCCCACCCCCTGCCAACCTTCATTGTTCTTTGCTAAAGGCCCCTGTAAAAGAGACAGACTCACAGGAGGGGACTCACAGGGCTTCCCGTCTGCCAATGCAGGGGATGTAAGAAACATGGGTTTGATCTCTGGGTTGGGAAGATTCCCTGGAGAGAGCATAGCAACCCACTCCAGTATTCTTGCCTGGAGAAACCCATGGACAGAGTACAGTCCATGAGACTGGCAGGCTACTGTCCATGGGGTTGCAAAGAGTCGGATATAACAGAAGCAACTTAGCATGTACACACAGATATTGAATCATTATGTGGTACGTCTGAAACTAATACAATGTATTTGTCTTTTGTATCTAACAAAAACAAAACAGTGGTTGCCCTGCTCTGTAGGTAAGTGTCTCAGGTAAAAAGGTAATCTCTGGGAATAGTTCTCTTCCTGGTATAGGTTTCCTCTCTAATGTAAATTTTCTTAGGAAAGGGTAACATCTACTGTTTTCAGAGCATCTCTTGTGTCTTCAGCTCAAAATAATCCTTATGCCAAAGAGGAATATTTAGGGGTGGCATGTTCTGCTACCCTTCAAAAAGCATGTGGTTAAAGAGAAAATGTGAACCGCTACCAAATGTACATGTCAGTTCTTGTCCTTGAACATGCGTATCAGTACTCATCACCCAAGGGCAGAGTGGCAGCAAGATGAAAGAAGAGTTTGGCTCTGTGGCTCACAAAGCTAAGCAGAAGCAGATCTACCTGCTCCCTGGGGTTGCTGAGAGGATTAAAAGAGATAATACTGTGTGAGAAAAGTACTTCCTGAGCTACAAAGCTCTAGTTACAAGCATAGTTTAACATAAGAATTGGCACTTATTCCTAAAGATCTTGTGACAAAACTAACATGAATGAAGCAGAATGATATGTAATCAAATTCAAAACTGGTTTATATAGAGATGGTAATTACTATAGGAGACCAGGCATGAGAAAAATGCAAATATTTTGAAGTGCTTAGTCAGTGCTCCATGGAAGAGAGCAGACTTGATAACTGCAGGTGACATACCCATTTGAATGCAGAGTTCCAAAGAATAGCAAGAAGAGATAAGAAAGGCTTCCTCAGGGATCAATGCAAAGAAATAGAGGAAAATAACAGAATGAGAAAGACTAGAGATAGCACCCCACTCCAGTACTCTTGCCTGGAAAATCCCATGGATGGAGCAGCCTGGTAGGCTGCAGTCCATGGGGTTTCGAAGAGTTGGACACGACTGAGCGACTTCACTTTCACTTTTCACTTTCATGCATTGGAAAAGGAAATGGCAACCCACTCCAGTGTTTTTGCCTGGAGAATCCCAGGGACGGGGGAGCCTGGTGGGCTGCTGTCTCTGGGGTCACACAGAATTGGACATGACTGAAGTGACTGAAGAGATGGGAATACCAGACCACCTAACCTGCCTCTTGAGAAATCTGTATGCAGGTCAGGAAGCAACAGTTAGAACTGCACATGGAACAACAGACTGGTTCCAAATAGGAAAAGGAGTACGTCAAGGCTGTATATTGTCACCTTGCTTATTTAACTCATATGCAGAGTACATCATGAGAAACGCTGGACTGGAAGAAACACAAGCTGGAATCAAGATTGCCGGGAGAAATATCAATAACCTCAGATATGCTGATGACACCACCCTTATGGCAGAAAGTGAGGAGGAGCTAAAAAGCCTCTTGATGAAAGTGAAGGAGGAGAGTGAAAAAGTTGGCTTAAAGCTCAACATTCAGAAAACGAAGATCATGGCATCCGGTTTCATCACTCCATGGGAAATAGATGGGGAAACAGTGGAAACAGTGTCAGACTTTATTTTTTGGGGCTCCAAAATCACTGCAGATGGTGACTGCAGCCATGAAATTAAAAGACGCTTACTCCTTGGAAGAAAAGTTATGACCAACCTGGATAGTATATTCAAAAGCAGAGACATTACTTTGCCGACTAAGGTCCGCCTAGTCAAGGCTATGGTTTTTCCTGTGGTCATGTATGGATGTGAAAGTTGGACTGTGAAGAAAGCTGAGAGACGACCGAGGATGAGATGGCTGGATGGCATCACGGACTCGATGGACGTGAGTCTGAGTGAACTCTGGGAGATGGTGATGGACAGGGAGGCCTGGCGTGCTGCGATTCATGGGGTCGCAAAGAGTTGGACATGACTGAGCGACTGAACTGAACTGAAGTGACTTAGCAGCAGCAGCAGCAGCAACAGCAGAGATCTCATCAAGAAAATTAGAGATACCAAGGGAACATTTCATGCAAAGATGGGCACAATAAAGGACAGAAATGGTGTGGACCTAACAGAAGCAGAAGATATTAAGAAGAGGTGGCAAGGATACACAGAAGAACTACACAAAAAAGATCTTCATGACCCAGATAACCAGAATGGTGTGATCACTCACCTAGAGCCAGAAATCCTGGAATGCAAAGTCAAGTGGGCCTTGGGACGCATCACTACAAGCAAAGCTAGCGGAGGTGATGGAATTCCAGTTTAGCTACTTCAGATCCTAAAAGATGAGGCTGTTAAAGTGCTGCACTCAAAATGTCAGCAAATTTGGAAAACTCAGCAGTGGCCACAGGACTGGAAAATGTCAGTTTTCATTCCGATCCAAAAGAAAGGTGATGCCAAAGAATGTTCAAACTACCGCACAATTGCACTCATCTCACGTGCCTGCAAAGTAATGCTCAAAATTCTCCAAGCCAGGCTTCAACAGTACATGAACCATGAACTTCTAGTTGTTCAAGCTGGACTAGAAAAGGCAGAGAAACCAGAAATCAAATTGCCAACATCTGTTGGATCATGGAAAAAGCAAGAGAGTTCCAGAAAACCATCTACTTCTGCTTCATTGACTATGCCAAAGCTTTTGACTATGTGAATCACAACAAACTGTGGAAAATCCTGAAAGAGATGGGAATACCAGACCATCTGACCTGCCTCTTGAGAAATCTGTATGCAGGTCAGGAAGCAACAGTTAGAACTGGACATGGAACAACAGATTGATTCCAAATCAGGAAAGGAGTACGTCAAAGCTGTATATTGTCACTCTGCTTATTTACTTATATACAGAGTACATCATGAGAAAC
>SJYX01018668.1:14044-42915 GCA_006410675.1 Oreotragus oreotragus
AGAGATCTCATCAAGAAAATTAGAGATACCAAGGGAACATTTCATGCAAAGATGGGCACAATAAAGGACAGAAATGGTGTGGACCTAACAGAAGCAGAAGATATTAAGAAGAGGTGGCAAGGATACACAGAAGAACTACACAAAAAAGATCTTCATGACCCAGATAACCAGAATGGTGTGATCACTCACCTAGAGCCAGAAATCCTGGAATGCAAAGTCAAGTGGGCCTTGGGACGCATCACTACAAGCAAAGCTAGCGGAGGTGATGGAATTCCAGTTTAGCTACTTCAGATCCTAAAAGATGAGGCTGTTAAAGTGCTGCACTCAAAATGTCAGCAAATTTGGAAAACTCAGCAGTGGCCACAGGACTGGAAAATGTCAGTTTTCATTCCGATCCAAAAGAAAGGTGATGCCAAAGAATGTTCAAACTACCGCACAATTGCACTCATCTCACGTGCCTGCAAAGTAATGCTCAAAATTCTCCAAGCCAGGCTTCAACAGTACATGAACCATGAACTTCTAGTTGTTCAAGCTGGACTAGAAAAGGCAGAGAAACCAGAAATCAAATTGCCAACATCTGTTGGATCATGGAAAAAGCAAGAGAGTTCCAGAAAACCATCTACTTCTGCTTCATTGACTATGCCAAAGCTTTTGACTATGTGAATCACAACAAACTGTGGAAAATCCTGAAAGAGATGGGAATACCAGACCATCTGACCTGCCTCTTGAGAAATCTGTATGCAGGTCAGGAAGCAACAGTTAGAACTGGACATGGAACAACAGATTGATTCCAAATCAGGAAAGGAGTACGTCAAAGCTGTATATTGTCACTCTGCTTATTTACTTATTTGCAATGTACATCATGTGAAATTCCAGGCTGGATGAAGCACAAGCTGGAATCAAGATTGCCAGGAGAAATATCAGTAATCTCAGATATGCAGATGACACCACCGTTATGGCAGAAAGTAAAGAAGAACTAAAGAGCCTCTTGATGAAAGTGAAGAGTTGAAAAAGCTGGCTTAAAACTCAACATTCAGAAAACTAAGATCATGGCATCCGGTCCCATCACTTCATGAGAAATAAACGGGGAAACAGTGGAAACAGTGGCTGACTTTATTTTCTCAGGCTCCAAAATCACTGCAGATGGTGATTGCAGCCATGAAATTAAAAGATGCTGGCTCCTTGGAAGAAAAGCTATGATAAACCTAGACAACATGTTAATAAGCAGAGATAAGAAACAGTACTTTGCCAACAGGGGTCCATCTAGTCAAAGCTATAGTTTTTCCAGTAGTCATGTAGGAATGTGAGAGTTGGACTATAAAGAAAGATGAACACCGAAGAATTGTTCCTTTTGAACTTTGGTGTTGAAGAAGACTCTTGAGAGTTCCTTGGACTGCAAGGAGATCAAAGCAGTCAATCATCCTAAAAGAAATTGGTCCTGAATATTCATTGGAAGGACTGATGTTGAAGCTGAAGCTCCAATAATTTGGCCACCTGATGCCAAGTAGTAACTCATTGGAAAAGACCCTGATGCTGGGAAAGATTGAAGGCAGGAGGAGAAGGGAACGACAGAGGATGAGATAGTTGGATGGCATCACTGAGTCAATGGACACGAATTTGAGTGAGTTCCGGGAGTTGGTGATGGACAGGGAAGCCTGGTGTGCAGTCCATGGAGTCTAAAAGAGTCAAACGCGACTGAGCGACTGAACTGCACTGAAATACACCATGAGAATCTTGGGTTTAGGAATGTTGACTGAAAAAAAGATGCACAGTGTGAGAGTCGCAAGTTAGGTTTTATTTGGGGGCAAAATAATGTCTGTAGTCTGGGAGACAGCACCTCTGATAGCTCTGAGAAACTGTTCCAAAAAGTTAGTGGAGAAAGGTCAATATATGTGATTTTGGTAAAGGGGAAGTTCATGCAATCAAGCACTTATTTCACAAAAGTTTTTCTGTTAGTCAAGAGGGGCTGATGTCATCATGAAAGGATTTAGTGCTTTTCTAGATATGAGGAAATGCAAGGACTGGGATCATGAAATCAGTTCCTGAAAATATCTAACAAAAGACCTGTTCCACCAGTTTTCCTGGAGTACAAAGTGCCTTATTCTCCACCCTGAACTCCCTTCAGGGCGTGTCAAAGGTCAACAGCTGCAGCTGCACAGAGTTCAATCCCTGCAGAGGCAGATGGCAAATGCTCTTGGCACGTGCCAGTTTGTGGTTGACAGGGAGAAGCATTCCAGTCGGGAGGACTTCAGATAATGTAGGTTGGAATGGGGAAGGTGTGTGCAGAGATCTGTGAAGAAATCTAGAACAGACAGTATCTATTCATTCATCCAATAATCACTTATGGGGCTCCATTCAGTGCCAGAGACTTATTAATAAACCAAGATCTCTGGCCTCAGGGACTGAAATCTGGAGTACTTGTGTTGAAAAATGTTGGACAGTTGTGGTGGAGGTGGGGCTGAAGAAATACCGGAAAACTAGTCAGTGATGAAAAGTGAAGCTGAACTATGTGATTATGATCAAAGAGCATGAGAAGAAAGTTCAGAGGGAGTGTTGCCAAAATCTCAGCTCTCTGTGCACCAATGCCAAAGAAATATGGAGGCAGAGTGATGGAGAAGAAGGAAAAGAAAAGAGTGGCTTTATTCCTTTGCCAGGCAAAGACGGAACATAGCAGATTAGTGCCTCAAGAACTGTGCCCCCCTCCCTGATGAGTAGGGAGTGGTTATGTAGTCAGGCAGGGATATGGCATAAGGATCAAGGCAGCAACAGTCTTGTATTCTTATTTCTTCTGCAAATTTTCTAAAGAGTGGGGTTGCTGACAAGATTAGAGTGTATCCAGTGTCTTAGGTGGTCTCCTAAGCTCCCCTGGTGGCTCAGACAGTAAAGCATCTGCCTACAATGCGGGAGACCCGGGTTCGATCCCTGGGTCGGAAAGATCCGCTGGAGAAGAAAATGGCACCCCACTCCTGTATTCATGCCTGGAAAATCCCATGGACCGAGGGGCCTGGTAGGCTACAGTCCATGGGGTCGCAAAGAGTCGGACACGACTGAGTGACTTCACTTTGACTAAGCCTGATGAGCCTCTCTGGTCTCTTTAATATTGCCTCAGGTGAGTCCGTGGCTGCTCCTCTCTTGATTAGCAACTGTTGTGCCCTTTGGAACTTAGAGAAAGTCATGGAACCCGGAGTCTTGACTAAAAGAAACGGGGGACAGGAAGGCCTCCATGTCCAGGAACCTCAAAGGGCCCTGCTCAGCATCAGTAGTAATAACCTGAAGGTAAGAAGCAAGATTGGGCTTCCCTGGTGGCTCAGAGGTTAAAGCGTCTGCCTCCAATGCAGGAGACCTGGGTTCGATCCCTGGGTTGGGAAGATCCCCTGGAGAAGGAAATGGCAATACACTCCAGTATTCTTGCCTAGAGAATCCCATGGACAGAGAAGCCTAGTAGGTTACAGTCCATGGGGTCGCAAAGAGTCGGACACGACTGAGCTACTTCACCACCTTCACCACCACCACCAAGAAGCAAGATTAGTTTCTAGATTGAATCTCACTGCCTACCAGCAGTGGGTCCTTGAATTTGTTCCCTAACTTCTTTCATACTCAGTTTCTTTAAGTACAGGCAGGGATCGTAGACAGTGTGGGCAGTCAGATGTCTTTACCTGACCTTATTGATAAGGTGAGGGATAAGTGTCAAGAAGAAAGCAATTGGAATTGGAGGGTAAAGAGTATAAAGAAAGAAGTGTAGAGGACTGAGAAAACAGAAGTGTGAGGAAATCAGGGATAAATCGGTAAAAGCCATAAGAAGCTGATTCCAAAAGAGAATATAGTGGGTGGCATCTGCATGGCAGGGAAGAGTTAAGTCAGAGCTTGAATGCCTGCTCAGCTTCCTGATCATTTCATGGCTTAGAGCAAGTCACAGCCTCATTGGATTGGTGGAAAGATTCATGGCTGGCAGCAAGAAAAACCTGACCCATAGCAGGCACTCAGCAAATATTTAAATGCGTTATCTTTTTTTTTTTTTTAAACCATAAATACAGGTGCTTATGAGGGTGAAACTAAATAGCATACAAGTTGAACATAAGGAACAATTAACAAAGTGGAGCAACCAGGAGACGCAGGGTGGTGTAGCTGTGAGGCTAGAAGTCCGGGATTTCAACATACCTTGGCAAAGAGCTATTTATTTCTTCATTCTCCAGGGCAGTGATATTTACTGATGAGGTAAACCCAAATCTACTAGATTTTTCTGCCAGTAGCTCACTGGCATTGCCCACCTGCGGTTTCTCCTCTGAGGTCACTTCATTAAGGACTGATTTTTATGTGACACCTTATTAGGTGTCCCAAACCTCCAGGATGCCATATGTGGGAAGCCATTCAGCAGGAACACTGACGCTGGTACTTCTTGAATTCACGAGGGCTGCATGGGAGAGATGCTCCTGACCAAACAAGATCCTGCATTCAGCAGTCCTTTGAAGGCGAGGTTTTTGAGGCCACAAGCCTGGCCCTTGGTTCAAGTAGCTGATCCTGTGGTGGCACTTTGGGTTAAGGCATGAGAATCATGAAGAGGTGTGGGTTTGAGGGGTGGTAGATCATAAGGCAGTCTGGCCACAGCAGTGGTTTGGTAACATATGTCTGTGACTGAGCCAGAGGGCTGACAGAGGAAGAGATATCCGAGCACTTGATCCTGGAGGGAACTGGAGGTCTATAGACACAGCTGTTTGTGGACTCTGAGAAGCAGGCTGGGTTTTCTAAATCTGCATTTTAATTAGATTATTTCAGCTGAAACTGGAAGTCAGATACTGAATAAATAACTCCAAACTTAGTTGAAGTAATATGAGAACCTATTCAACCTAGCTGTCTGAAAGGCTTGGACTCAAATTTTTTTATTTTATTAACAATTTTATTCTCTGCTATTTGCCAAGCTTTGGTTCAGGCATTTTGCTGAGTTGAAAACTGTGGAAATTTGTTGTAATTGGAGGGGAAAGAATTGCATGTGGTTTCTTCCAAACCTTTTTCCAATTTTTTTTTTCTGTTGTTGTTGTCCTGAATTCCATGGGAAAATTACCCAGAAGGGTTATTTTCTCTTTTAATGATGCAACAATCCTTGGTTTGCTCTGCCTGTTTTTGTTTTCTAGCTACATTATAATCACGTTTTCCCACACAACTCATTTTTTTTTTCTTCCAAATTAGTAGATATAAAATTCGGATGGATCTTTAGGGAGCTAATCTTCAGATATTCTCTCCTTGGGGTGTCCTTTGTGTGGAAATAGATGATGCTGGACCGCCAGGCCCCAGTCTCCGCTGCTTAGTGGTGATCCATCACCTCAAGCCTTTTAATTAGCAGCTGCAGGTGAATCACTAATTGGTCTCATATTTGCATACATAAGCCAGAGATTTGTAGGTTTACAGTTATAAATCTTAGTCATTTGGGCAGGGCATAAATGTTAGAATTCATTCCTCATCCCTTACAATTGCCTCATCAGCTCTGTACAAAGCGCTGTCATATACTGGTAATTTTAAGTGGGTGAAAAATGACTTGCTGTATTAGTTTGTTAGAAAAATATGGTGTTTTAAAGAAGAAAGGAGTTTTTTAAACAAGCACTTACACAGGGCTTCTTGAGAAAGCAGCAGGGGGCTATGGTGCTTGGAAAATGGCACTTGGATTAATTTCATTAAGGCTTTGAGTTCTTCGGTGGCATTAGGTTGGTAAATATTAGCAAAGAAAAGCCTTGCAAGAAGTTTATGTTCTTTTGAGACACATCAGTTTACGAAACACCAGTGAAGGCTTCTTTACCTTGGGCCCATATTGACTTCAACCTGTAGGAACCTGAGAGAAATTCAGGTTTACTCACATTTTATCTGGTCAAAAGTCAGTCTTTTCTTAGAACTCATCTTGAGTGCAATCAGTGAGGATGCTGTGGCCCTTCAGGTGCCTACTTGATTCATCAAGATTTATGATCCTCTGTCTGTCTGGAGGCAGAGATGTTCGGCTCCTGGTCATTTCTAAGAACATACCAACTGATAATTCAGTTAAAGATATAATTACCAACACACTATCTCATACTAAATGTTGAGGGTTAGACTGCTCATGGGAAAAAGTCAACATTAATACCCAAGTCCTTGGCCTGCCACACAGCAGGATGGAAGTACAAAGGCAATTGGGATGACAAATGTATTGGCTTAATTAATAAAGAATGATCTCTAAATTATGTATTTAGTTTCATACAAGAGATAGTGTCAATATTTCTTCTTTTATTGTATATTTCTCTATTTATTTATTTGGATATTTAAACTTTTTTTTAAATTGGAGTATAATTGCATTATAATGTTGTGTGGGTTTAAGACCGTAACAACTAGCAACTCAGGCCACTACAGACTAGATAACAATCAAGTAGATATGACAGTAGTCGAAGTATGTCTGGTTTATATTCCTACCATTGTAATTCCTTGTACCGGTTCCCATATTCCCCTTCTTCCTTGCAAGCAAGTAAGGTAAAGTGGTTTATATTTTTATTTCATATTATTATAGTCCTCCATTTTGGAAAACTCAGCAGTGGCCACAGGACTGGAAAAGGTCAATTTTCATTCCAATCCCTAAAAAAGGCAATGCCAAAGAATGCTCAAACTACTCATCTCACACGCTAGTAAAGTAACGCTCAAAATTCTCCAAGTGAGGCTTCAACAATACATGAACTGTGAGATTTCAGATGTTCAAGATGGTCTTAGAAAAAGCAGAGGAACAAGAGATCAAATTACCAACATCTGTTGGATCATTGAAAAAGCTAGAGAATTCCAGAAAAGCATCTACTTCTGCTTTATTGACTATACCATAGCCTTTGACTGAGTGGATCACAATAAACTGTGGAAAATTCTGAAAGAGATGGGAATACCAGACCACCTAACCTGCCTCTTGAGAAATCTGTATGCAGGTCAGGAAGCAACAGTTAGAACTGGGCATGGAACAACAAACTGGTTCCAAATAGGAAAAGGAGTACGTCAAGGGTGTATATTGTCACCCTGCTTATTTAACTTATATGCAGAATACCTCATGATAAATGCTGGGCTGGAAGAAGCACAAGCTGGAATCAAGATTTCTGGGAGAAATATCAATAACCTCAGATATGCAGATGACACCACCCTTATGGCAGAAAGTGAAGAAGGACTAAACAGCCTCTTGCTGAATGTGAAAGAAGAGAGTGAAAAAGTTGGCTAAAGCTCAACATTCAGAAAACGAAGATCATGGCATCTGGTCCCATCACTTCATGGCAAATAGATGGGGAAACAGTGGAAACAGTGTCAGACTTTATTTTGGGGGGCTCCAAAATCACTGCAGATGGTGACTGCAGCCATGAAATTAAAAGACGCTTACTCCTTGGAAGGAAAGTTATGACCAACCTAGATAGCATATTAAAAGGCAGAGACATTACTTTGCCAACAAAGGTCCGTCTAGTCAAGGCTATGGTTTTTCCAGTAGTCATGTATGGATGTGAGAGTTGGACTCTAAAGAAAGCTGAGTGCTGAAGAATTGATGCTTTTGAACTGTGGTGTTGGAGAAGATTCTTGAGTCCCTTGGATTGCAAGGAGCTCCAACCAGTCCATCCTGAAGGAAATCAGTCCTGAATATTCATTGGAAGGACTGATGTTGAAGCTGAAACTCCAATACTTTGGCCACCTGACGCAAAGAGCTGACTTATTTGAAAGGACCCTGATGGTGGGAAAGATTGAAGGCGGGAGGAGAAGGGGATGACAGAGGATGAGATTGTTGGATGGCATCACCTACTCAATGGACATGAGTTTGGGTAAACTCCGGGAGTTAGTGATGGACAGGGAGGGCCTGGCGTGCTGCAGGCATGGGGTCACAAAGAGTGGGACATGACTGAGTGACTGAACTGAACTGATGGTCCTCCAGTTAAACACTAGGTGATCTTGGCTCTGACTCTTTCTTTGCTGACTGGAAGAGTTACTGATGGCCGTGCTGATTTTATGTCTCAGAGGCTGCACTCTTTGATGGTATATGATGTCATTTTCCCAATTATTAGCTTAGCAATACCTTTTCTTTCTCTCCGTTGAATTTATCTTGTATTACTTATTCAAATTTCTCTATGCTATTCCCTCCTAAAGAGGCAGAGCACTTACTTCCAGGGAAAACTGAAGCAAAGGAGAAAAGGCATCTTATGTATCAGCTCTTGCTGCAATATGCTGTGTAACAAGCAATACCAAAGCTCAGTGTCTTACAAAAATCGAAATGGTAATTTCTCACTCACAGGCTTGTGGTCAGCTCTGGTGACTTTGTTCCAGGCTTTGAGTCACATTCCGCTCTGTGCCATGTACCTCTCATGTGAGAACTATCTGGGCTCTCAGTTCTCGTGGAAGAAGACCAGCAGAACTGAACGCAAGGAACTGAGTCAAACCAAACAAGGATATTTAAGGCTTCTTCTGTGTTTTGGCATGTTGGGCACGTTATGTCTGCTCCCTTTCCGATAGGCAAGTCATTTGGCTAAGGCCAAGGTGAATGGGATTGGAAGGAAGTATGCTTTCCCCACAGAGGAAGAGTCAGAAAAAAGGAAGTGTATCAACAATGCAACTTAACCATTCATGGCTGAGTTCCCATACAGAATTTTGGAAAATTTAATGATTCTTAGTCTCAGAGTAGTCCTAGGTCCTAGAGAATTGAGAAAGAGAAGAAATAAAATTTATTGTTACAGATTATGAGTAGAGTCTTCCAGAAATGCAAGTAAATTATTTGAATTACTTTAAAAATTACTGTTAGTATTTGGGCTTTATTTTCTTGAGTGTAGTATTACTCCATTCTTGGACCACATAGGTCACTTGGAATTTATGGGTTATGCACATATTGAATAAAATTTGGTGGAGGCCTGTGGAGGGTTTAAAGTGACCTAGCACCATCACTGACTTGTTTGTGAATATTCTCACTCATCTTCTGGTCCTATGTTATTCACTGCTTTGCCTATTCAGTCCTTGCAAGTGGGAATATGATTTTTACTGGCATATCAATTTGGGTTTCTCTTTGGGATTAGGCACAGCAAGATTATTGGCAACATTCTGATTTCTTGCAAGCTTTATTAGTCAGTCAAGAAGTATACCTCTCTATAGGCATATTGTATATATGTGTTATAGTTTATCAAGTACTCTTTTAATATGAGGTGTTTAGCAGTTTACCGCTAAAGATGTTGGACTTCCCCGGTGGCTCACGTGGTACAGCATCTGCCTACAATGTGGGAGACCCAGGTTCAATCCCTGGCTCAGGAAGATCTCTTGGAGAAGGAAGTGGCAACCCACTCGAGTATTCTTGCCTCCCCCTCCCGTGGATGGAAGAGTCTGGTAGCTACAGTCCATGGGGGTAGCAAAGAGTTGGACATGACTGAGTGGCTTCACTTCACTTCCCAAAGATGTTAGTCACATTGAATCAAAAATTTCAAATTTTATTTAATTCCAAATATTCCAAAAATTTAAATAGTACTTGATTGTAAAATTTCTATTTGGAAGTTACTTTTGTACTACAGAAGAGCTGATTAATATTGCCAATAAATTAACTTCTGGGACACTAAGGAAACAACAGCTGACTCTGAGTTGGGCTAGTTGTGAACTTAAATGAATTACTCTGTTGTTGCTATTGGGGGTTGGGAGAGAAAATCTCTCTTCCCCTCTGTGCAAATTGATTTTATAACAATGATGATACTTTGGATGTGATATATATTTCCCATGAAGAAATAGAATTTCTTGATAAGCAGACTTGTTTTCTCCATCAAATACCTTCTTCAAATTAAAACTGGTTCTTTATTCTAATTGTTGAATAAAAAGGTTTGAAGAATTTTGGTGAGTTAGTTTGGTGTAGTAGTCAAAATGGTCAAGTTTGGACTCAGAAACACGTGAGTTCTTCTCCATGCTCTTCTTTGTTACGTTGTACATTCTTGGTAAATTGACTCCATCTCCCTGAGCTTCAGTTTCCTCCTCTGAAGAAGGTGGATGATAATATAAGTATCTGACAGAGTTATTGTGTGAACTCAGTGAGGTTATGATCATAAATTGATCAACACAATGCCTAGTTCATAATAAGTGCTCAATAAATATTAGCTCCTAATATTGTTAAGGTCAGTTCAGTTCAGCTGCTCAGTCATGTCCGACTCTATGTGACCCCATAGACTGCAGCGTGCCAGGCCTCCCTGTCCATCTGGAAGTTCATGGTTTCCATACTGTTGAAGCCTGGCTTGGAGAATTTTGAGCATTACTTTACTAGCGTGTGAGATGAGCGCAGTTGTGTGGTAGTTTGAGCATTCTTTGGCATTGCCTTTCTTTGGGATTGCAATGAAAACTGACCTAACTAGTATTGTTAGCAATAGTTTTATTAGTGCTGTGAATAATAAATGGACATCTGAAGCTGAAAGACTGACATTTGAGTCATTCATTTAGGGGTGAAGTTTCTTTGAACTTCTTTCTTTTTATTTTGAAAGAAAAAGATTAAGGTTTTAAGAAATCTGATGATCTGTAACATACAACATAAGTGGTAAAAGAGAAATGACCATTGTAAGCTATTAACTGAACATCATGTAATATTTTTTCTTTTGGTTTTGTGAATTTTTAACAAGTATATGAAGCTGAAACTCCAGTACTTTGGCCACCTGATGCAAAGAGCTGACTCATTTGAAAAGACCCTGATGCTGGGAAAGATTGAAGGCAGGAGGAGAAGGGGATGACAGAAGATGAGATGGTTGGATGATATCACTGACTCAGTGGACGTGAGTTTGGGTAAACTCTGGGAGTTGGTGATGGACAGGGAGACCTGGTGTGCTGCAGTTCATGGAGTCGCGAAAAGTCGGACGCGACTGAGCGACTGAATTGAACTGAACTGGATAAGTGTATTTTGTATCTTTGTTGAAATTATCTGGAAACCGTATCTCATATTTTTGAAACTTATGGAAATAAATTACAAAAGCTCTGCATTTCTTCTTTATATCCTAGGAATTCACTTCACTCTTATTCTTTCACCCATTCTGTTTAGACCAATAGTTTTCAATCTTGAATGTATTTCAGAATCACCTTGGAGAAAATATTTAGAAATCATATTTCTAATGGGGGTTAATATTCCAAAATATAGAAAAAATTCATAGGATTCAATTATAATAAAACCAAGTGTTTTGATTAAAAAATAGGCAGAAAATCTGAATAGACATTCTCCTCAAAGACATAAAGATGGTCAACATCTTTAATTATCATGTGAAAAGATTAGGCATGTGAAATGATGCTCAACATCATTATCAGAGAAATACCAATTAAAACCACAGTGAAATATCACCCACACCTGTAAGAATGGCTATCATCAGTAAGAATACAAATAACAAATGTTAGTGAGGGTGTGGAAAAAAGGGAACCCTCCTACACTGTTGATGGGAATGTAAGTTGGCAGGTTACTGTGGAAAACAGTAGGGAAGTTTCTCAAAAAAGTAAAAATAGAGCTTTCATATGACCCAGCAATTACACTTTCGGATATATATCTGAGAAAAAACAAAAAAACTAATTCAAAAGATACATGGATCCTGATGTTCATAGCAGCATTATTTGTAATTGTCAAGATATAGTAGCAATGTAAGTATCCATCAACAGATGAATGGATAAAGAAGATGTGATGTATGTGTGTGTATATATATATATATATGATGGAATACTACTCAGCCCTTAAAATAAAATGGAATTTTTGCCATTTGCAACTACATGAATGGATTTGGAGGGTAAAGTGAGGACCAACCTAGATAGCATATTAAAAAGCAGAGACATTACTTTGCCAACAAAGGTCCGTCTAGTCAAGGCTATGATTTTCCCAGACTTAGCAGCAGGAGCAGCAGCATGTATGGATGTGAGAGTTGGACTGTGAAGAAAGCTGAGTGCCAAAGAATTGATGCTTTTGAACTGTGGTGTTGGAGAAGACTCTTTGAGAGTCCCTTGGACTGCAAGAAGATCCAACCAGTCCATTTTAAAGGAGATCAGTCCTGGGTGATCACTTCAGTCGTGTCCGACTCTGTGTGACCCCATAGATGGCAGCCCACCAGGCTCCCCCATCCCTGGGATTCTCCAGGCAAGAATACTGGAGTGGGTAGCCATTTCCTTCTCCAGTGCATGAAAGAGAAAAGTGAAAGTGAAGTCGCACAGTCTGTCCGACTGTTAGCGACCCCATGGACTGCAGCCCACCAGGCTACTCCGTCCATGGGATTTTCCAGGCAAGAGTACTGGGGTGGGGTGCCATTGCCTTCCCCGAAGAAAGCTGAGCACTGAAGAATTGATGCTTTTGAACTGTGGTTTTGGAGAAGACTCTTGAGAGTCCCTTGGACTACAAGGAGATCCAACCAGTCCATCCTAGAGGAGATCAGTCCTGTGTGTTCATTGGAAGGACTGATGCTGAAGCTGAAACTCCAGTACTTTGGCCACCTCATGTGAAGAATTGACTCACTGGAAAAGACCCTGATGCTGGGAGGGATTGGGGGCAGGAGGAGAAGGGGACGACAGAGTATGAGATGGCTGGATGGCATCACCGACTCGATGGACATGAGTTTGAGTGAACTCCGGGAGTTGGTGATGGACAGGGAGGCCTGGTGTGCTGCGATTCATGGGGTCACAAAGAGTTGGACATGATTGAGCGACTGAACTATGTCTCTTCAAACAGCAATATACTCATTTGTTTATAGCACTTAATGCTTCTGGGCTTAAGGTAGTTCTAAAATAATTTTATCTCTGAGTATCTGAATAGGAAACACTCACTGTAAAAGATACATAAAATACAGAAATCTGTATAAAAGAAAATGGAATCCTCTTACAAACCTTTAATTAGCGATAACCACTGTTAACTTTCCGATATATCTTTCCAGTTTTTTTTGATGCATTTTAAAAACATGATTAAGACTAGACAATGCACAGTGTAATTTGGGGATAGCATTTTACAAATATTAAACCAATGCCTTTGAAAAAGATATTTATTTATTTGGCAGTGCTATGTCTTAGTTGCAGCATCTGAGATCTTTAGTTTCAGCATGTGAGATCTAGCTCCCCAACCAGATATCTAACCCTGGCCCCCTGCACTGGGAGCCTGAAGTCTTAGCCACTGGCCCACCAGGGAAGTCCCAAGCCAATTCTTTTTTATTTCTTCTTTTTATTTTCTGTACCTTTTCCAAGTGCAAGGTTGTCTTTATGAGCTTCTTGCCCCAGGAAGAGAGGGTGTTGGTAGTGCCTAGAAACTCTTTCAGCTCATTGTCCCCTTCTCAGCAGTTTGTACCATCTTCCAATCATGTGCTATGACCAGAGTCCTTGGGGTCAGGCTTGGCTCTCTTCTCCTCATACCCCATCCACTTGATTAATACATTCTATTGGCTCAACTTTCAAAATATACTTTAGCTGCCTCTTACAAATTTTGTATGCTGTGCCCTCATTTTCATAGAGCTAAAAAAAACCTTTCTAATTCCTCTTGATTTTTTATTTGACCAATGGGTTATTTAAAAGTATGTTATTTAGTTTCTGGATATTTGAGGACTTCCCAGATGTATTTTTACTGCATATTTCTAGTTTAATTCTTTTACAAACAGAGAACGTGTGATTTGAACAATTTGAAATCTACTGAGGTTTGTTTCATGGTCCAGAATATTGTTTGTATTGGTAAATGATCTATATACACTTGAAAGAATGTCTATTTTGCTGATCAAGGGAGCAGTGTTATACAAATGTCAACTGGGTCAGGTGGGTTGATAATGTTATTTAAATCTTTGTGATTGTGGATTTCTCTACCTCTCTTTGATATTCTATAATTTGTGTGTGTGTGTCATATATTTTAAAGTTCTGTTACTAGCCATGTTATTAGTCTATCATCATGACTGTTATTTCCTCTTAATGAATTAACTTCTTTATCATTATGAAATCATCTTCTTTATCCCAGATAATAATCTTTGTTCAGAAATTTACTTTTTCTGTTATTAATATAGCCACTTCAATTTATTTTTTGACCTGTGTTAACCTGGCATATCTTTTCCCATCCTTTTACTGTTAGCCTATTTGTATCTCTATATTTATAACCTATTTGTGTCTCTTTTAGGCAGCATGTATTTGGGTTTGCTTTTGTTATCCAATCTGACAACCTCTGTCTTTTATTTGGGATGTATATGCCATTTCAGTTTAATATGGTTTTTTGTGTCAGAATTGACTGTCTTGCTTTTACTCCTTGTCCCGTCTGTTATTTCCATTTCTCCTAATTTTCTGTCTTCTTTTGGATTAAATTTTTAGTTTTTAAAATTTAAAATTTAATTATTAGAAACATTTATTTACTTATTTATCTGACTGCACTCAGACTCAGTTGTGGCACATGGGGCCCTTAGTGACAGCATGTGAACTCTTGGTTGTGGCATGTGGGATCTCTTTCCCTGACCTGGGATTTGAATTCCAACCCCCTGCTTTAGGAACACAGACTCTTAACCACTGAACCACCAAGGAAGTTTCTGGATTAATTTTTTATTGATGACTCCATTTTATCTCCTTTCTTAAATCATTTAATATAACTCATTATTATGTTTTCACTTGTTGTGTGGTTAGGCTTTTAATACAAAACTTGAACTTATCCCAGTTTACCATTTTGTTGATGTACAAGAACAACATAATGCATACTTCTATTTCTCCCTTCCCGATCTTTGTGCTATTTTTTCATATATTTCATTTCTACATATTTTATAACCTTACAGTATATTATCATTTTTATTTAAATGATCACTTCTTTTTCAGAGAAAGTTAATTAATAATAGAGAAGCTATTATGATCCACCTATTTATTATTTCCAAAACTTCTCATTCTTTTGTGTAGATTCAGACTTCCAATTGGTATAAATTTTCCTTTGCCTGAAGGACTTTTAACATTTCTTGCAGTGCAAATGTTTTGGTGATAAATTATTTCAGGTTGGGTATGTTTGAAAATGCCCTTTGACAAAATTCAACATCCATTTATGATAAAAACCCTCCAGAAAGCAGGAATAGTAGGAACATACCTCAACATAATAAAAGCTATATATGACAAACCCACAGCAAACATTATCCTCAATGGTGAAAAATTAAAAGCATTTCCCCTAAAGTCAGGAACAAGACAAGGGTGCCCACTTTCACCGCTACTATTCAACATAGTTCTGGAAGTTTTGGCCACAGCAATCAGAGCAGAAAAAGAAATAAAAGGAATCCAAATTGGAAAAGAAGAAGTAAAACTCTCACTGTTTGCAGATGACATGATTCTCTACGTAGAAAACCCTAAAGACTCCACCAGAAAATTACTAGANAAGAAGTAAAACTCTCACTGTTTGCAGATAACATGATCCTCTACATAGAAAAGCCTAAAGACTCCACCAGAAAATTACTAGAGCTAATCAATGAATATAGTAAAGTTGCAGGATATAAAACTAACACACAGAAATCCCTATCATTCCTATACACTAACAATGAGAGAACAAAAAAAGAAATTAAGGAAACAATTCCATTCACCATTGCAATAAAAAGAATAAAATATTTAACAATAAATCTACCTAAAGAAACAAAAGACCTATATATAGAAAACTATAAAACACTGATGAAAGAAATAAAAGATGACACAAATAGATGGAGAAATATACCACTTTCATGGATTGGAAGAATCAATATAGTGAAAATGAGTATACTACCCAAAGCAATTTATAGATTCAATACAATCCCTATCAAGCTATGAATGGTATTTTTCAGAGAACTAGAACAAATAACTTCACAATTTGTATGGAAATACAAAAAATTTCGAGTAGCCAAAGCAATCTTGAGAAAGAAGAATGGAATCAACCTGCCTGACTTCAGATTATACTACAAAGCTACAGTCATCAAGAAAGTATGGTAGTGGCACAAAGACAGACGAACAGATCAATGGAACAAAATAGAAAGCCCAGAGATAAAGCCACGCACCTATGGACACCTTATCATTGACAAAGGAGGCAAGAATATACAATGGAGTAAAGACAATCTCTTTAACAAGTGGTGCTGGGAAAACTGGTCAACCACTTGTAAAAGAATGAAACTAGATCACTTTCTAACACCACACACAAAAATAAACTCAAAATGGATTAAAGATCTAAATGTAAGACCAGAAACTATAAAACTCCTAGAGGAGAACATAGGCAAAACACTCTCCGACATAAATCACAGCAGGATCCTCAATGATCCGCCTCCCAGAATACTGGAAATAAAAGCANCTTCTCACCCTGGTCAGAACGGCTGCTATCAAGAAGTCTACAAACAGTAAATGCTGGAGAGAGTGTGGAGAAAAGGGAACCCTCTTACACTGTTGGTGGGAATGCAAACTAGTACAGATGCTTTTGAACTGTGGTGTTGGAGAAGACTCTTGAGAGTCCCTTGGACTGCAAGGAGATCCAACCAGTCCATTCTGAAGGAGATCAACCCTGGGATTTCTTTGGAAGGAATGATGCTAAAGCTGAAACTCCAGTACTTTGGCCACCGCATGCGAAGAGTTGACTCATTGGAAAAGACTGTGATGCTGGGAGGGATTGGGGGCAGGAGGAAAAGGGGACGACCGAGGATGAGATGGCTAGATGGCATCACCGACTTGATGGACATGAGTATGAGTGAACTCCAGGAGATGGTGATGAACAGGGAGGCCTGGAGTGCTGCAATTCATGGGGTCACAAAGAGTCGGACACGACTGAGCGACTGAACTGAACTGAACAGCCACTATGGAGAACAGTGTGGAGATTCCTTAAAATACTGGAAAGAGAACTGCCATATGACCCAGCAATCTCACTGTTGACCATACACACTGAGGAAATCAGAATTGAAAGAGACATGTGTACCCCCAATGTTCATCGCAGCACTGTTTACAATAGCTAGGACATGGAACAACCTAGATGTCCATCAGCAGACAAATGGATAAGAAAGCTGTGGTACATATACACAATGGAATATTACTCAGCTACTAAAAAGAATGCATTTGAATCAGTTCTAATGAGGTGGATGAAACTGGAACCTAATATACAGAGTGAAGTAAGTCAGAAAGAAAAGCACCAATATGGTATATTAATGCATATATATGGAATTTAGAAAGATGGGAACAATGACCCTATATATGAGATAGCAAAAGAGACACAGATGTAAAGAAGAGACTTTTGGACTCTGTGGGAGAAGACAAAGGTGGGATGATTTGAGAGAATAGCATTGAAACATGTATATTACCATATGTGAAATAGATCACCAGTCCAGGTTCAATGCATGAGACAGGGTGCTCATGGCTGGTGCACTGGGATGACCCTGAGGGATGGGATGGGGAGGGAGGTGGGAGGGGTGTTCAGGATGGGGACACATGTACACCCATGGCTGATTCATGTCAATGTATGGCAAAAACCACTCTAATATTGTAAAGTAATTAGCCTCCAATTAAAATAAATAAATAAGTAAAACTAAATGTTAAAAAAGAGAGTATAAAACTAATTTCCTGTGATATTTTGTAGAGACTGTGTTTAAAGGAAATAATAATTAGCTTAAGAAATCACCTATTAGGGTAGGATGACAGAACATCTTACTTTTCTCTGGTGACCTCCAGAAAAGACAGAGTTCTTGCCAGTGTCTATTCTCTGTTTCTCCCAGTGAGGCTAGGGGTTCTTGCCATCCTTTTATCTGTGGGAAGTGATGTACTAGTCGCATGGCAGCTGAGGAGAGGTCTGAAATCTAGATTGGCAGTCATCAAAGCTATGATAGACACTTTAAAATAAATGTCTGCTGCTGCTAAGTCGCTTCAGTCGTGTCCGACTCTGTGCAACCCCATAGACGGCAGCCCACAAGTCTCTCCCATCCCTGGGATTCTCCAGGCAAGAACACTGGAGTGGGTTGCCATTTCCTTCTCCAATACATGAAAGTGAAAAGTGAAAGTGAAGTCGCTCAGTCGTGTCTGACTCTTAGCAATCCCATGGACTACAGCCCACCAGGCTCCTCTGTCCATGGGATTTTCCAGGCAAGAGTGCTGGAATGGGGTGCCATTGCCTTCTCCAAAATAAATGTCTAGAGGGGTGGTAACTTTTAAAAAATATTTCATGCAACCAGAGCCATGAAAAAGCCTTTGAAATCCTGCCTACCAACTGTTAATACCACTGGCTTTCTCCCTTAAGAGAACTTCAGAAAATTAAGGCGGTCTAAGCCACACTAAAATACTTTTGCAGCTTTACTTTCGGAAAAATCAATCTTGCTATAAACTTTCATGTTCCATGGGATCATCCAATCAATGATTTAATAACAGCAGTAATAAAAACAGAGCAATAAGCTCTTCTAGAATGTTCAGAATCCAAGGAGTAATGGCATTCTGCCTTTGATGACTTCTGTTCTTGTTTACACAGCAAATGAGATCAGTATTAACAGCCTTTGGAAATATGCCCTTTCATATTTGACACTGATGTCATCTGGCTCAAATATTAATAAAAAAAAACTTTAAGAAAAGAGAGTCTGTTTTCCCTAGAGGCTGTCATTTATTATTTAAACATTGAGATTCCCTTCACTGTCCTGCTGGATCTTTATGTCATAGTTACCTTGGCATATACCCAGCCCAATTAGCTGCCCTTTTATCAGCCCTTTAGATGGATCCACAGTTGCCTCACTTAGAAATGGGATCACCAGGCCTCTCTGTGCCCTGATGTCATTCCCCTCTGGTGCATTTGAATGTCCTTTGCTAAATGGGACTTTGGTAAATGGAGACCAGAGACATCCTTCACCTGCTCACCACTGCCTGCGTATCTGGTCTCAAAAGCACCCTTGCAGAACGCCGTATACTGTGAAAATCAACCTAACATCTAAAATGTGTGCATCCTTCAGTGCCTTATATATACTTTGTGTTTTCCATTTGAAAAACAAATATGTTCTCAATATCTATTACATAAGGAGGTATTAGTAAATTGAGATTTGCTTGCTAATGACTTGACTGTCCAAGGCAGGACCTTGCATATGGCAGTGGGGAACAGATGTGCTGATATGAATGAAATGATGATGTTGAACGATTTTCATCATTATTATTAGTCTTATGGTGGGTAACGTTTAGGATACTTGCCAAATTATAAAACTGTTTCCTTATCAGTTTTGTCCCAGTTTTATACCTTATCACCTGAAACAGAATTCCTTTTTTTTAAAGACATGTCAAAATTTATTTGACAACTGCTATATTGATAGATGTTTTGGAGCAGAATTTCTAAAGTGTGAAAAAGGTACATACATGGAGGTGGCTTAAGAAATAATTTGTTCAACCAAATGTCTAAATGTACTGTGATCAAGGCTTGGGATTTAAAAATAGTCATTTTTAGAACAGTCGCTTCATTTTACATCAAAGTAACATCTAAAGTTACATTAAGCCCTTGGCAACGTTGCCATCTCTTTTGAGGGCCTGCACTACAACCCTCACCCTTTACCCCCTCCCCAAGCTATTAGATGCCAATATTTGACTGTGGACTGGCAAGAAGTTTGATGGCTGTGAGGCTGGGTATTGCAGCTCTTGGATTTGCAAGTTGTTATGTATTTCAGATCTGGAAACCTCTAGGACAAGTAATCATAGAAACTGCAAAGAAGATATCAACTCCTAGCTTTTCATCCTACTATAAAGGAGGATTTGAACAGAAAATGAGTAGGTGAGAAGTAAGTCTTATTTTGGGTTGCAAGCCTATCTGCCAGCAAGCCCAAGATTAGAGCAGTTCACAGGAGAAGCATGACTTTGAATCACCCAGATAAAGGTGGCTCTCCTTACTTAGCAACCAAAATTAATGAAGCAAAGCCTTACTAGAAGCAACCACCAAACACTGATTGATGCTCAAGGACCACTCTGAAGGAGAAAAAGGGCGACTTCGTAAAAAATGTCTTTTAAGTTAATCTAAACCATGGCCTTCATAATTTTCATATATATATATATATATTTATCTGACCACAATCATTTCTTCCACTACTAAAACATATAATAATAAAAGATGAACAATTTTTTTTGATGAACAATCAAAAAAATTACGTTAAGAATGACACATCTGTTGTAGGAATTAAGAGAACACATAAAAAATGGCAATCTGTTGTCAACACGATGCAATGAAGTTTGCATGCCCTAAGTCTTGGATCGGGTCTTGGGTGCAAATGTTCTAGCCCAGGAGATCTTTGGCAAGTCACTAAATGTCTCTAAACCTCAATGTCCTCATCTGTTAACCTCACAGGGCTGCTGTGAAGAGTAAATGTGACGATGAATTTGGAGACCACTTTGTCAGTGCTATCCCAATGTTCTTATTTTAAATTGTATTGCTTTTAGAGCTACATGTGCTGGTTGCTGAGACATTTAAAAATTCTTCATCACATATGGTGGGCTTCAGAGAGCCCTGATTCACGTGATGCTAATTTGTAAATGGCAGCTACACCCAGATCTGGGGTTGTGTGGTAGTCTGTGACAAGAACTGTCTTCCCCATAAGCTGTAGCTGCTGCTGCTGCTGCTGCTGCTTTCTCTCTTCTTTTTTCCATTTCTCCCCAGAATTCCACCACCATCTCCCACCAGTAGCTGCGACAGTAACTTTGAGCGCAAGGTAGATTACATACACTTTTCTAGCTGGCTTATCGGGGAAGGCAATGGCACCCCACCCCAGTACTCTTGCCTGGAAAATCCAATGGACGGAGTAGGCTGGTGGGCTTCAGTCCATGGGGTCGCTAACAGTCGGACAGACTGAGCAACTTCACTTTCACTTTTCTCTTTCATGCATTGGAGGAGGAAATGGCAACCCACTCCAGTATTCTTGCCTGGAGAATCCCAGAGATGGGGGAGCCTGGTGGGCTGCCATCTATGGGGTCACACAGAGTCAGACACGACTGAAGTGACTTAGCAGGAGCAGCAGCAGCAGCAGCTGGCTTATACAGTTAAGCGCCAAACATAATTAAGCTTCCATGTCAGAAAATATTGCAATTTACAAAGGACTGACAAATACATTTTTGAAGACTGGTATATTTGGAAATTGAGGATTGCTCTGGCAATTTTTTTTTTTAATGAGTAGACCTGGCATGATTTTTCTCTAAATTAGATAGGAGACATTTGCAGGTAGACAATACTCTAGCTAATGTTTAATGTTTAGGAGCAAGTGGTAAAGTTATGAGCTCTGATTTTTCTTTACATGTCTATAGCCAAAACTTAACCAAATTAAGAATGGAGCTTCCTTAATCTGATCAAAATTATCTACAAGCCACTTACAAGTAAATATGGTGAAATATTGGGCTTCCCAGGTGGCTCAGATGGTAAAGTATCTACCTGCAATGCAAGAGACCTGGGTTTGATCCCTGGAGAAGGGAATGGCTATCCACTCCAGTATTCTTGCCTGGAGTATCACAGGGACAGAAGAGCCTAGTGGGCTACAGTCCATGGGATCACACGACTGAGTGACTAACACTTTACTTTACCTATGGTGATATACTGAACATATTCTCCTAAGTTGAGAACAAGACAAGAATGTCCACCCACATCACATCTATACAACTGGAGGTCCCAATCAGTAGGGAAAAGCAAAAGTAAAGGCAAGCTACAAAGATGAGACACAAAAAGCTAGAGGTGTCTTTGTACATGGTGATTGTGTACATAGAAAATTCAGTGTAATTCACATAATGAAACTTTCTAAGATGATGAAAATATTATATATTATACACAACAAAATCTATATTTTGATCTAGGTGGTGATTACATAGGTATATATTCATGTAAAACTACTCAGCTGTACACTTAAAATTTATGAGTTTTACTTTACATAAATTGTACATCAAAATAAACTATAAAGCTTTAAAATTATTTCCATCTCTATATAACTATTGATGATTTTAAAACATGCCTGCAGGATGCAGGATGCTTGGGGCTGGTGTATGGGGATGATCTGGAGGGAAGATGTGGGGTGGGAGGTGGGAGGGGGGTTCATGTTTGGGAGCTGTCTCTTATACACATCTCATGACTGAAGTGACTCAGCACACCACATTATCTTGCTTCTATGCCTACTCTTTGGAGAGTTTTTTTTCTTTATCATAAATGGTGTTGAATTTTGTAAAAATCTTTATCTGCATCTATTCAGATGATTATATGATTTTTAATATAATCATATCTTTCAATTACCAAATCTTTCAATTTGGTAATATGATGTGTCACATTGATTGATTTGCATATTATGAAGAATCCATGCATTTCTGGGATAAAGCTCACTTGATCATGTTGTCTGATCTCTTTAATGTGTTCTTGGATTCTGTTTGCTAGAGTTGTGTTGATGATTTTTGCATCTATGTTCATCTGTGATATTTTCCTTTAATTTTGTTTGTTGGTGGTATTTTTGTCTGGTTTTGGTATCAGGATAATGGTGGCCTCTTAGTGTAAGTTTGGGAATTTTCCTTCTCCTACAATTATGGGGAAGAATTTGAGCAGGATAGGTGTTTGCTCTCCTCTAACCTTTTGGTAGAATTCACCTGTGAAGCCATCTGACCCTGGGCTTTTTGGGTAGGGTGGGGGGAGATTTTTTATTAAACTTTCAATTTCTGTGTATGTGATTGGTCTGTCCATATTTTCTGTTTCTTCCTGGTTCAGTTTTGAAGGTTATACTTTTCAAAAAATATGTGAATTTTTTTCCAGGTCTATTTTATTGGCGTATGAGACCACTCACAGTAGTCTCTTATGAACCTTTGTTTCTGCATTGTTTATTCTAACTTCTCCTTTTTCATTTCTAATTTTATTGATTTGAGTTTTCTCTCTTTTTTCTTTATGAGTCTGGCTAATGGTTTGTCAATTTTATCTTCTTCGAGAACAACTTTTTAGTTTTATTGATGTTTGCTATTGTCTCCTTCATATCTTTTTCATTTATTTCTGCTCTGATATTTATGATTTCTTTCCTTCTACTAACTTTGGAGATTTTTTGTTCTTATTTTTCTGATTCCTTTATGTGTAAAGTTAGATTGTTTATTTGATGTCTCTCTGGTTCTTGAGGTAGGGTTGATTGCCATAAACTTCCCTCTTAACATTGCTTTTACTGTCTCTCATAGATTTTGAGCTTTCTTGTTTTCATTGTCATTTGTTTCTAGGTACATTTTGATTTCCTTTTTTATTTCTTCAGTGATCTGCCGATTATTCAATAGTATGTTATTTAGCCTCCATGTGTTTGAGTTTTTGATAGTTTTTTTTTTTTTTTTTGAAGGGCATAACCAACAGTGCTGTCACCATAAAGTCCTGTCACTGCAAGTGTTAAGGTGTAATAATTACATACTGTTGCACTGATGAATACTTTGGCACAAAAATAGATGGATATTTTCTTTTATTCCGTTTTTTAAAATGAAGAGCCTAACTCATAAAAATATATTTTTGATACAAAGAGGCAATAAATGTGCAAGGTAAAAATAGGAAAAAAAATTTTAATCTCATAAAGGAAGATTACAATATATGCACCACCAGAAAGTAACAGTTGTATAGTGCTATAATGTTATTTGGATAAAATTAAAACTATTAATAGTTTGATAATTAGTCTTATGCAAAACAGAGTATTTCATCAGCTGAAATTTTATAGTGACAGTATATTCTTAAAATCCCCCATGTCATTAATTATTTTTCTATAGCACGGTTTTAATAGCTGCCTAAAATTTCATCTTAGAGGTCGAGTATAATTAATCTGAAACTTTGACATAATATGGGCTTCCCTGGTGGCTCAGACTGTTAAGAATCTGCCTGCAATGCAGGAGACTCAGGTTTGATCCCTGGATCAGGAAGATCCCCTGCAGAAGGGAAGGGCTACCCACTCCAGTATTCTTGCCTAGAGAATTCCATGGACAGAGGAACCTAGCAGGCTACAGTCCATGGGGTTGCAAAGAGTCAGACATAACTGAGCAACTAACACTTCTCACTTTAGAGATTATATATATTTTTTAAATTGTCACTTTTATTCAAAAATCTTGAAATGATTGGATGGATATAGTTTTGCTTAGTGTAAGTGAATAAGAGAAAAGGCTTGTTGGGAAACAGCTGTGACCCAGTTCATAGCTTTGTATATGTGCTGGCTCTCTGAAGGGATTTACCCAGTTTGGGTTCATTAACCACTTCAGAATTTTATTTTCCAAAGAAATTCTCTTGATTTTAAGTATCTTAAAGATGTCACAACAGCATCTAAGTTTTGATTAAACATAAAAGTCATAACAGCAACTAAGTTAATCATCCTCATTTGCTCCAAAATAGTGGCGCAAGACAGACAAATTAGAAATCCTTTTTCTCCTAAGACTCACTACTGTCACTACATTAGAGGGTTCTTCCTACAGATTTTAGGATTAGCTGGGTGCTTGTGACCTGCTTTCTCTGCAGCCAATAGCACAGCTGTTGCCTCCAATTACTGCACACTGCAGCCTTCATATCACCTGAATTCTCCCTAGAACCACGAACAAAGAAGCATGTGACAGTCTGCACTTGCATTAAGAGTATTGTTGTTTGTGGTCAACATTTTCACTGTCTGCAGCGAGAGAATTCTTTGGAAATGAATGATAAAGAACCAAAACCAGGGACAGGAAACTCAGATTCCACCTCTTTTGTTTATATAGTTCTTATGATGTTATGTTCTTTATGTTTCTTCCTCAACACAAACCTCTTCTGCGTAGAATTTTTCCCAGAGAAATCAAAACCAGAAACTGTTGTAATGTCTGCACCTGGAAAACACAAAACAGCTCATACCTAACTAGAGTTGTACTTAAGTTCTGTTTTTCACTTTCACGGAACATTTTTTTCAGAAGCCTACATGGCTGCAATTAGCATATTTCAGAAGTGGAAACTCCTTCAAAAACTCCAAAAGATTTCACTCAAGTTTTCAAAGGAAAATAACTAATATGGTGGTAGAAAGCCCAGGTGTGGAGAAGAGATTACTTTAAGAGGGGAGTTCTTATGAGCAAAGGCAGCAGATTTGGGAAAGTGACTGTGGAGGCGACCGTGAGCCAGCCTTCATCACCCCCCTGGTGAGGGACTAATTTATTATTTCTTGATCTAGGAAAGGATTTTGAGCTAATCCTTGCCATGTTGCCCCGTCACTAAGAAAATCACAGACACCCATGTTACCATGAGGGGCCCACGATGTAAGTTTGGACAGGGGTCCCTGTGTCATCACCTGGTAGCCAGAAACAGAGATATGACGCAGACCTTCCCCTTGCAACTCCACTTGTCGATAAGTGGGGCTCTCTCTCTATTGTTGCCATCATTTCTTATCAGGCTCTAACTCCATCCTCTCCTGCCCCCCTCCTCTCCGTGCACTTGCCCACGTCTCCTTGTATTCCTCTTTTTCACTGATGGCATCTTGCCAATGAATGGATCAAGTTATCTTGCAGTGGATCCATTTAATTTTTATGTCGACAGCTACAAGGAATATCTGTACAAAAAGAGGTTCGATAAACACATCTTCATTGAGCTTATGTAACTCTCTTATTTGTCCAACATAATGTAATTTTACTTAACCTACTAGAGCTTGATAAGTAATTCAAGGTTGGGTTTCCTGGAGAGATCCTGGGGTTCAGGGATTATTATCACACCAGTTTTACTGTGTGATTTAGTTTATACTTTAACTTGTGTTACAGAAAGGGTGGGGACATAGTGGGAAATTATACGAGATTTTTCTTATAGGGGATGAAAAAAGTCCAAAGCTATACCTATTTTTCTGTACATAAAGAGAATTTAGATTTGCTTTATGTTTATTTGGAAATATCTGGAATCTTTGATCAAGCTAGTAAATGTAAAAGCTAAGTTGGTAAAATTCTGTTTCCGGCTATTTTTCAGTCTGTGTCCCATCTTAGCTCTTGTAGCCCCTAACGTCTTGCCTTTTAAGTTTAATTAGATCCGGTTTATTTTTGCTTGTATTTCTTTTGCTTTGGGAGACTGATCTAAGAAAATATTGCTGTGATTTATGTCAAAGTGTCCTCTGCCTGTGTTTTCCTTTTGTTTTATGTTACCCAGTCTAATCTTAGGTTTTTAAACTACTTTCAGTTTATTTTTATGTGTGTTATGAGGCAGTATTCTAATTTCATTCGTTTCCACGTACGCAGCTTTCCCAGTACTATCTGCCAAAGAGACTGTCTTTTCTTCAATATATATTCTTACTTAATCTTTCAGAAATTAATTGAACACAGATATTTGGAGACCTGTGTTTTAAAACTGCAATTTTTCTTCTTCAACATCAGGAGGAAGAGTTATGTTCTATCTATGCTATGCTTAAGTAAAATTGCACATCCAGGGTACCTAAATTGACATGCCCAATTGACATATAGAAAATTCATTATGTGGATGAGGCATTCAATTATTCTTGGACTCTTTTGAGAAAAGTGCTCTTAACAATGATTCACAGTATAAACAAAAGATTAATAGGAATATGACCTTTGTGAGACTTAAAAATGGTTCCAGTTAAATACAAAGGATGAAGTTAACTGCAATACCTACGTGTAGAAAAAATAACTTGTGTCTTGTTTAGAGTTCCAGCATATTCTCTTCTTTTTTAAAAAATAACATTATTAATTTATTTTTGGCTGTGCTGGGTCTTCATTGCTATTTGGGCTTTCTCTAGTTGCGGCAAATGTGCAGACTTCTCCTTGCAGAGGCTTCTGTTGTGTGGAGCACAGGCTGTACGCATTCAGGCTCCAGTAGTTGTGACATGTGGGCTCAGTAGTTGTGGTGCATGAACTTATTTGCTCCACAGCATGTGGGGTCTTCCCGGACTAGGGATCAAATGTGTGACTCCAGCATTGGCAGGCAGATTCTTTTACCACTAAGCCACCAGATAAGCCCATACCACATATTCTCTTTAGATACATTTATTCTAAATATGACCTAAATGAAGAATTAAATTTCAAAAAACATCAGAACTGTATTTTTATTTTTATTATTTTATTTTTATTTTTTTACTTTACAATACTGTATTGGTTTTGCCATACACTGACATGAATCCACCACAGGTGTACATGAGTTCCCAACCCTGAACCCCCCTCACACCACCTTCCCCATATCATCTCTCTCGGTCATCCCAGTGCACCAGCCCCAAGCATCCTGTATCCTGTATCTAACCTAGACTGGCGATTCGTTTCTTACATGATAATATACATGTTTCAATGCCATTCTTCCAAATCATCCCACCTTCTCCCTCTCCCTTGGAGTCCAAAATCTGTTCTTTACATCTGGGTCTCTTTTGCTGTCTCACATACAGGGTTATCACTGCCATCTTTCTAAATTCCATATCTATGTGTTAGTATACTGTATTGGTGTTTTTCTTTCTGGCTTACTTCACTCTGTATAATCAGCTCCAGCTTCATCCACCTCATTAGAACGGATTCAAATATATTCTTTTTAATGGCTGAGTAATACTCCATTGTGTATATGTACCACAGCTTTCTTATCCATTCGTCAGCTGATGGACATCTAGGTTACTTCCATGTCCTGGCTATTATAAACAGTGCTGCGGTGAACATTGGGGTACACGTGTCTCTTTCAATTCTAGTTTCCTCGGTGTGTATGCCCAGCAGTGGGATTGCTGGGTCATAAGGCAATTGTATTTGCAGTTTTTAAAAGAATCTCCACACTGTTCTCAATAGTGGCTGTACTAGTTTCCATTCCCACCAACAGTGTAAGAGGGTTCCCTTTTCTCCACACCCTCTCTAGTATTTATTGCTTGTTGACTTTTGGATCGCTGCCATTCTGACTGGTGTGAAATGGTATCTCATTGTGGTCTTGATTTTCATTTCTCTGATAATGAGTGATGTTGAGTATCTTTTCAAGTGTTTGTTAGCCATCTGTATGTCTTCTTTGGAGAAATGCCTATTTAGTTCTTTGGCCCATTTTTGATTGGATNAATAAAGCAAGGGTTTAGGCATCAAAACTACCTGCTAAATCTGACCTGGCTACTGGCTGAGGGATGTTGGACTAGTTGCTTGACCTCTGAATGTTTTCCTCTCATCTTTAAACTGAAGAAGCTGTTGTTGATGTTGTTCCCTGAGAGCTCCTGATGTTATGAACAACCCATAAAGTGTGAAGGGTCATGTTCATGTCAGCTGTTCTTTCTATAATTCAGGGCTGTCATCCTTGGTCCCATGAAATCTCAAATCTATCCCAGTCTGGCCCATTGCAGGGCTTCTTGAAGTCAGGAATGACAGTTCTGCATGAACTTGATGGGTGCAGACATACTTCAGGTTCCAGGGAGAGCCATCTCCAGACCCCACTATCAGCCCCAGTGAGTGGTGGAGACTTCTCTGCAGATGTGGTGGGACAGCATCATGATGGGTATCTTTCAGGCTTTGGCAAAATAAGCTATAGTTTACATTAGTTTTTGCAAATTACAAACTCCTTCAGAGGTCTGAGTGTAGATTCAGTAAGTGTGAAATCTTGATGAATAGAATCAAAGGAAAACCTACTGTTTAAAGAATATCATATGATATTACCTATATGTGGACTCTTAAAAGAAATAATATAAATGAGCTTATTTAAAATATCATTTCAGTTCAGTTCAGTTCAATCACTCAGTCGTGTCCGACTCTCTGCGACCCCATGAATCACAGCACACCAGGCCTCCCTGTCCATCACCAACTCCTGGAGTTCACCCACTCATGTCCATCGAGTCAGTGATGCCATCCAGCTATCTCATCCTCTGTCGTCCCCTTCTCCTCCTGCCCCCAATCCCTCCCAGCATCAAAGTCTTTTCCAATGAGTCAACTTTTCGCATGAGGTGGCCAAAGTACTGGAGTTTCAGCTTTAGCATCATTCCTTCCAAAGAAATCCCAGGGCTGATCTCCTTCAGAATGGACTGGTTGGATCTCCTTGCAGTCCAAGGGACTCTCAAGAGTCTTCT
>SJYX01018668.1:55782-67428 GCA_006410675.1 Oreotragus oreotragus
TGCTGCAGTTCATGGGGTTGCAAAGAGTCAGACATGACTGAGCGACTAAACTGAACTGAACTGATGAGGAAATTAAACCAATAAACAAATGGAAAGAAATCCTCAACCACTAATGGTCAAAGAAGCAACATAATGTCACTCAACACTCCTCAGATTAGAAAAAAATTAAAAACAGCTTTGATACACATTACCAGCCGCAATTTAGAAGGAGGGTACTCTTATGACTGCTGGTTCACAGGGGAGTTTCACCAGCCTTTTTGGGAAGTGTTCTAGTAATATTTTAAAAGTAGAAACTGCAATAATGTTTTCTTTAATTTCCCATTCCTCAAAATCAACTTACTTTCCATTTCAAAACCACTAAGACAAAGGGCCTGTATTTACTGCTGTATTGTTCAAATGGCAAAAACCTGGATGTAGCATGACTGTTCCATCTCTAAAGGAACAGTTGACTTTATTATGGTGCATCTGCATCATAATATGATCCCACTAAAAATATGTACTGGACCTCAAAGCATTTGTATCAGGAACAAATAAGGAAAGTAAGGAAATAAAACAAGTAAGGAAAAAAGATGCAAAATTCAGATATCATCTTATTTTGTAAATTGTTAACACACAATATATTCACACAAAGTCCTATAGATATAGAGTGTGTGTGAGTGTGTGTTTGTTTTGTGTGTGTGTGTGTTTGTACATGGCTATGTGAATACAGGAAAAACTACAGGAAGACTCATATTGGGTAATTAATATGGGTAAAGGGGTACAAGGGTTGCTGATGGCAGAGAGTGCAAAAAAAAAGGAAGGGAGCAAGCCAAGACAGTAAAAACAAGGTTAATAAAAGATTAATTAAAACTGTAATAAAATCATATCAGCATGTACATTTATGCACTTCTATAAAATTGTATACACATGTATATGTGTACACAAAATGTGAAAAAATTAAAAATGCAAATCTAATCTGTTCGTTTCACTACCTGTCAAGGGCTTCCTAATTCCCTGTGGATCGATACAGAATCTTTAGCCTGGGCTGCGGAGGTCCCTGCTCACATCTCCACCCGCCTATGAAATAGTTGCCCTCTTCATTCTGTGCCACAGACGTGTGTTTCCCGGTTCCTCACTTCCCAGGACCCTCTCCTCCTCTACCCTGCAGTCCTGCTGCTCCTCTTTGGTTCTTCTTTCAGGCTGTTTCTTTTCTTCTGCTTTACTCTTACTCATTTTTATAGGCCTCCGCTTAAACATCAGTGTCTCAAGGGGCTTTCTCTGACCCTCCGATGTGGTTAGGTATTCTGATATTTATTCCCGCGGTTCTCTGTCCTTACTAAATTTCCATTTCATTATTAACCTCTTTCTCCAAACTTTGCTTAAATTTTCCCAGCTGCAATTTACTACTTATTTGTTGTGTCTGGGCTTCCCTAATAGCTCAGTTGGTCTCTAATAGCTCAGTTGGTAAAGAATCCGCCTGCAAGGCAGGAGATCCTGGGTTGGGAAGATCCACTGGAGAAGGGATAGGCAACCCATTCCAGTATTCTTGGGCTTCCCTTGTGGCTCAGCTAGTAAAGAATCCGCCTGCAATGCAGGAGACCTGGGTNGTTGGTCTCTAATAGCTCAGTTGGTAAAGAATCCGCCTGCAAGGCAGGAGATCCTGGGTTGGGAAGATCCACTGGAGAAGGGATAGGCAACCCATTCCAGTATTCTTGGGCTTCCCTTGTGGCTCAGCTAGTAAAGAATCCGCCTGCAATGCAGGAGACCTGGGTTTGATCCCTTGGTTGGGAAGATCCCCTTGAGAAGATAAAGGCAACCCACTTCAGTATTCTGGCCTAGAGAATGCCATGGACTGTCCATGGGGCCACAAAGAGTCAAACACAATTGAGCGACTTTCACTTCACCTAGTTGTATCCCTGGTGGCTCAGAGGTTAAAGCCTGGAATGCCAGGAACGCAGGAGACCCGGGTTCAATCCCTGGGTTGGGAAGATCCCCTGGAGAAGGAAATGGCAACCCATTCCAGTACTCTTGCCTGGAGAATCCCATGGAGGGAGGAGCCTGGTAGGCAACAGTCCATGGGGTCGCAAAGAGTCGGACAAGACTNAGGAGACCCGGGTTCAATCCCTGGGTTGGGAAGATCCCCTGGAGAAGGAAATGGCAACCCATTCCAGTACTCTTGCCTGGAGAATCCCATGGAGGGAGGAGCCTGGTAGGCAACAGTCCATGGGGTCGCAAAGAGTCGGACAAGACTGAGCGACTTATATATAGAGAGAGTTGTATCTGAATTGGATAAGAGCCTATAGCAAGGATTTGAGCATTGTACTCTGTATCTCATAACTGAGGGATTGTGGAATCACCTCTCTAGCCCTCTTGCCACCCCGTGACCCCCTCAGCCATAAGGATCTCTTTTAGTTTTACAGTGGAAGAAGTTTATGCCACCACATAGCATCTGTGAGTGCTGTGATACTCTCCCCAACACTGTGCGTGTCATTCTCTGGGTCCCTCTGGCCATTTGGGCTCTTTGACTGGCTGGGGCTTCTCACTCTGCTCCTGTCCACAGTGAGGCATCCCTGGCTAGAGGAGTGGAGGAGCCCTAGTTCCTGTGACGGACAGAATCCCTCCTGATCTGTGACCAGGATCATGTCTGGGCCCAAGAGGAGGCTTCAGTGAACGTGACTTTAAATTCCAAGATGTGTCTAAAGGCAGCTGGAGCTGACACTTGCTAGAGCATCAGAGAACTAACCTAACCATGACAGGCATGAGGGAGTTAACACAGGGCACACACCATTGAGGACACAACAACCAGGTTTATTAACATTCTCTTGCTTGTATGAGGAGAAAATAATTTAGTTCAGTTCATTTTCAAACCATAATGTTAACAATTATTCTTTTTATAAGAATGATTTCTTTCTTTCTTTAACTTTCTTTCTGTTAGCAGTAGCATTTCTGTCTTCATTAAAAAAAAAAAGACGGAGGGGACAGGAAATAAGATTGTATGACTGTTTTTCCAGAATACTTAGGGAAGCCAGGTTCCCAAACAGGAATTGCCCCTGGTAAGCCTGAATAAAATATTCAGATTTCAAAATGAGAAGAAAATGTGGAAATAAATTACATTATGTGGATCTTTGAAACTTGGATGTGTTAATTCCAAGAGATATTTATTTTAGATACCCCATGGTTCGTATCCCACTGGCAGTCATCCTGTCCTCTGTGACAGGGAGGATTGAGATGGATAAAGAGTCCCATTAGCACTAGGGGAGGTTTCACATGTAAATCCCTTCACAAATGGGAGAGCAAATAAAGAGTGTCCTGCTTAGTAAGTCAACATAACTTGGGTGTTAGTTTTTTCTCCTAGAAAAGTGCCCTTGGTGGTTTGTTATCTTTGAAGTGGATGAGGCAGGAAGCTCTCAGCCCACAGTGTTTGCCTGCTTTTCCTTCCCATCAGGATTGTCCAACATCCTCAGCCTTTTCTCCAGCCTCTGCTTCCATTCTTCTCTGAGCCTGAGGAGAAGAAACAATATTCATGGTCATTGCATTTGTTTCTGCATCTGCTGGTGCAGTGAAGTTTATTTTCTTCTGAAGAATACTTTTAAGAGAAACAAATGGCTTTTACAAATTAATGAAGAAAATAATTAATAAGAATAATGAACAGTCTATGAATGTGTAATTTTCTCCAAAATTTACTCCTTCCGAAATCCATATGTGGATTCTGTGTAATATCAATCAAAATCCCAGCAGGACTTTTCTGTAGCTATCAACAAGCTGATCCTAAATTTTATATGGAAAGGCAAAAGAAATTGATTAGCAAAACAACTTTAAAGTAGAAGAAAGTTGGAGGATATAGACCATGTGACTTTGAGACTTAATATAAAGCTATCATCATCAAGACAGTGTAGCATCAGTGAAGGAACAAACAGATCATAGAACAGAATAGAGAGTATAGATATGGGCTTCCCTGGTGGCTCAGCGGTTAAAGCCTGGAATGCCAGGAATGCAGGAGACCCGGGTTCAATCCCTGGGCTGGGAAGATCCCCTGGAGAAGGAAATGGCAACCCACTCCAGTACTCTTGCCTGGAGAATCCCATGGAGGGAGGAGCCTGGTAGGCTACAGTCCATGGGATCGCAAAGAGTTGGACACAACTGAGTGACTTATAGAGAGTATAGATATAAATACACACAAACACAGACAATTGATTTTTGATCAGGGACAAAGACAACTCAATGGAGGAAGGATGTATGAGTGCTAGTCACTCAGTCATGTCCACCTCTTTGTGCCCCCATGGACTGTAGCCCACCAGGCTCCTTTGTCCATGGGATTTTCCCAGCAAGAATACTGGAGTGGGTTGTCATTTTCTCCTCCAAAGGATCTTCCCAACCCAGGGATCAAACTCACATCTCCTGCATTGGCAGGCAGGTTCTTTACCACTGAGCCACCTGGCACAAAGATAGCTTTTTTTAAAAAATGGTACTGGAACATTATACATCCATGGCAACCCACTCCAGTACTCTTGCCTGGAAAATCCCATTGATGGAGGAGCCTGGTAGGCTGCAGTCCAAGGGGTCACATAGCATCGGACATGACTGAAGTGACTTAGCAGCAGCAGCAGCAGCATTTTTAAAAAAAACATGGCCCTTGAGCCACACTCACATTTTATACAAAATTAACTAAAAATGAATCATAGACTTGAAGGTAAGTAAGACTAAGGCTTCAACAAAACAGCCAAAAAATAATATCTTCATGATCTTGGGATCAGGAAAAAAATCTTATTTACAACACAAAAAAGCATGATTCTTAAAAGAAGAGAAAATTTGGGACTTTATCAAAATTAAAACATTTACTCTGTGAAAGATACTGTGAAGAGAATACAAGACAAGCCATTAACAGTATTTGCACATAACATGTCTGATAAGAGACTTGTTTCTAGAAAGTATATTTCAAACTCAATAATAAGAAAATAATATAATGGATAAAATATTTGAACAGCCATTTTTCTAAAGAAGTTATATGAGTGGCAAATAAACCCATAAGACATGCTCAACATAATTAGGATGAGTGGCAAATAAACATATAAATGATGCTCAATATAAATAGAAAAATACAAATTAAACCACGAGGAGGCATCATTCACTTGACAGAATGATCAAAATAAAAACAAAGCCAACTCTGTCACTCTCCACCTCCCCTGGCAAAACTAAAATTCAACTTTCACCAACCAAACCAAAAAAACCTTCACAACAAAACTCAAACCAAACATTAGTCAAGATGCTGAATAACCAGAATTTTCTTACATTGTTATTAAAATTCAAAATGGTGCAGTCAGTTTGTAAAACAGTTTCTTACACAGTTAACCATATGTTAACCATATGACCCAGTAATCTCAATTCTGAGAGTTTACTCAAGAGAAATAGAAATTTCTGTCACACAGAAATCTGTATGTGAATGTTTATAACACTTTATTTATAGTCACCAAAACCTAGAAATGACCTAAATGTACTTCAGTGGGGGAGTGGATCACCAAGTTATGATACATTCCTACCAAAGGAAAGTACTCATCAATGAGAAGGAATGAATACACACAAGAAGAAATTACAAGTACCTTGTGCTAAATGAAAAGAATCAGACATAAAAGACTACATACTGTGTAATTCATTTATGACATTCTGGAAAAGGCAAAACTATTGTGATGTAGAACAGATCAGTGGTTGCTATGGACTGGAAATTGGTACAGAGGTTGACCCAAAGCAGAAGCATAAGGGGATGTTTTTCAGAGTGATGGAATTATTCTATATCTTGACTGTGGTGATTATGTGATTCTGAGCATTTGCCAGACTCATAGATCTGTACACAAAAAGAAAAGAAATGCAGGCTTATAAGTCAATTAAGAAAAAGAAAGTCTATAATCGACCAGGCACAGACTATACATATACAAATATAGTTTCCTTAGAAAAAAATCCAGCTAGTTCCTATGCATATGAAAAGATCTAACCAAACTTGTAATTAATTAAGTTTAGTTTAAAACAGTGAGATGCCATTTTCACCTGTTAGATTAAAAGTGATTAGGAGTTTAACAACACACAGTATGAGTGACAGTAAAATTTGGCATCCCCATACCTGAGTGGAAGTTTAAACTAAAACAACCTCTTTGCAAGACAAGAGGGCAATAGTTATCAATATTTTAAACATTCATCTTTTAATATAACATCTTCATTTCTATGAACTTATCCCATAATAGTATCCATGTGTGAAAAATATATGTATGAGTACTCTTATTGCAACATTGATTACAAAGTCCCCAAATGAAAAACAACCTAAACGTTCTTCAAGGTGATTGGTTAAATTGATTGTCACGCCATTACAGTATAAGACCTTAAAGAAAAACTGAAAATGTTAATATAGAACAACTTCCAAGGTAGAGTAAGTTTAAAAAGGAAGTTGCAGAATAGCGATGATTGTGTAGGTCCCATTTTGTATAGAAATATAGCACACATATTTATTTGCTTATTAAAACTAAAGTTTTGGGGAGACATATAAGAGAAATTGTTGATGACTATTTTCTCCAGAGAGCATGTCAAGGAGCCTAACTGAGAAGGACACTGGTTTTCCAAGGTATACACTTGGTTAGTTTCTTAAGTTGGATAAATGTTTTCATTTATTTACTGCTGCTGCTGCTGCTAAGTGGCTTCAGTCATGTCCAACTCTGTGTGACCCCATAGACAGCAGCCCACCAGACTCTGCCGTCCCTGGGATTCCCCAGGCAAGAACACTGGAGTCGGTTGCCATTTCCTTCTCCAATGCATGAAAGTGAAAAGTGAAAGTAAGTCACTGAGTCGTGTCCAACTCAGCGACCCCATGGACTGCAGCCCACCAGGCTCCTCCGTCCATGCGAGTTTCCAGCAAGAGTACTGGAGTGGGGTGCCATTGCCTTCTCCATTCATTTACTAGGGCAACCATAAAAAAAATAACACAAAGTGGTTGGCTTAAACAACAGACATCTATTGTCTCAGAGTTTTAGAGGATGGGAGCTCGAGATGGAGGTTTGATTCCTCCCAAGGCCTCTTTCTTTTGCATGCAGGTGGCCTTCTTAATCCATCCTCACGTGGCCTTTTCTCTGTGCATTCTTGGCGTCCCTTTCTGTATCAAACCTCCTCTTCTTATCAGGACAACAGTTAGACTGGACTGGGACCTCCCATAAAAGCTCATCTGTTTTAGAGGCCCTATCTCCAAATACAGTCACGTTCTGAGGTAGGACTGGGGGTTAGGGCTTCCACATACAAATTTGCAGAGTGGGAGGCACAACTCATAACAGTGCTAAAGCAGTGCATGATTATTATGGATAAATTAGGATATATAATAAAGAATAAAGAAAACTTGGATTCAGCTTTACTTCTCAGTCTTATAAATAACCCTAAAATGAATACTCTTTCTATATACTAGTCTACTTTCACTGAAGAGATTCCCAGAGGTGAATAACAAAAGGGTATAATTTTTTTTTAATTTATTTTTATTTGTGACTGCACTGGGTCTTCATTGCTGTGCTCAGGCTTTCTCTAGCTGTGTCTAGTAGGGGCTACTGTCTGGTCCCAGCGCATGGGCTTCTCATCGCAGTGATCTCTCTTGTTGCAGAGCATGGACTCTAAGGCGTGCAGGCTTCCACCGTTGTAGGGTGTGGGCTCAGTAGTTGTGGTATATGGGCTTTAGTTGCCCTTAGGCATGTGAAATCTTCCCAGACCAAGGATCGAACCCATGGTCGTCTGCATTGGCAGGGAGATTCTTAACCATTGGACCACCGGGGAAGTCTGAGGGTATAAATATTTTGAAAGCTCTAGGCATCTATTACCAAACTGTCTCCAGGAAACTGCTTACTTAAAAGTCTGCTCAATTATGGGCTCAAGAGAGAATGGAAAGAATTTGGAATGCTGGCCTGTTGTTTGGTGGTAGTTGTTGCTTAAGCGCATTGACAACCAAGGATGGAAAATTAAAATATTGAGAGAATTGAATACTGTAAAGACATTGGTTATCATCCTCATTCTGCTTCAGCTTTAAATAGAATGAATGACACAAAGATATAATTTTCCAGTTTGAAAGGGGAAATAAAACTTGTAACAGATGCTTTTCCATTCATTGGTGGGCACGTACCTTACACATGGACTTCCTTGGTAGCTCAGTTGGTAAAGAATCCACCTGCAAGGCAGGAGACCCCGGTTCAATTCCTGGGTCAGAAGATCCCCTGGAGAGGGTTGCCATTTCCTTATCAAAGGGACTGAAACTGTGTCTCTGGTGTCTTCTGCATTGGCCAGCAGGTTCTTTACCACTGTGCCACCTGCGAAGCCCCAGTATCACGTAGGTTCCTCACTAATTAAAGGGGCTTTAACTTTTCCCTTGTGTGGAGAGCATGAAAATGTGTTGCTCAGAGATCCAGCTGGCCAATTGCCTGTTTTTGTGAATAAACTTTTATCAGAATATAGCCCTGCCCATTTGTTGACATACTGTCTGTGACTACTTTCACACAGTGGCAGAACTGAATAGTTGCAACATAAGAGCATATGACCCACAAAGCTGAAAATATTAAGCATTTATTGTTTGTCTGATTTCATCAAATCATAGCTGAATTGCAATCACAGGTGGACTATAGACACAAAGGTTAGCAAAAGCCAATAGAAAGATGCTATGAGAATCAGTTGGCTATATGAAATGTGTAATAAAAAGCATTGTACATTTTCTTATGATTTGTAAAGATTTGTGTTACACATCTTTATATCAGTAAAATTTATAATAAACTTATGTACATATACGTAGATATATATATATCAGTTCAGTCAAGTCGCTCAGTCGTGTACAACTGTGCGACCCCATGAACTGCAGCACCCCAGGCTTCCCTGTCTATCACCAACTCCCTGAGCTTACTCAAATTCATGTCCAATGAGTCAGTGATGCCATCCAACCATCTCATCCTCTGTCATCCCCTACTCCTCCTGCCTTCAATCATTCCCAGCATCAGGGCGTTTTCAAATGATTCAGTTCTTCTCATCAGGTTGCCAAAGTATTGGAGTTTCAGCTTAAGTATCAGTCCTTCCAATGAACACTCAGGACTGATCTCCTTTAGGATGGACTGGTTGGATCTCCTTGCTATCTAAGGGACTCTCAAGAGTCTTCTCCAACACCACAGTTCAAAAGCATTAATTCTTTGGCACTCACCTTTCTTTATAGTCTAACTCTCACATCCATACATGACTACTGGAAAAACCATAGATTTGACTAGATGGACCTTTGTTGGCAAAGTGATGTCTCTGCTTTTTAATATGCTATCTAGATTGGTCATAACTTTTCTTCCAAGGAGCAAGTGTCTTTTAATTTCATGGCTGCAGTCACCATCTGCAGTGATTTTGGAGCCCCCCAAAATAAAGTCTATCACTGTTTTCATTGTTTCTCCATCTATTTGCCATGAAGTGATGGGACCAGATGCCATGATCTTAGTTTTCTGAATGTTGTGTGTGCGTGTGTGTGTGTGTGTGTGTATACACATACACACTCCACAGAGAAGTAGTTGTTAAATATTTACCAGCACACTATAACTTGCTTCCCATTTTTCTCTCACAGGAGCTTCCCCCAATAAATCTCATACTCATCTAACTTCATCTTGCCCTCTACTTCTTGGAGGACCCAAATGAATACATTCAGAATGATTAATTTATTATAGGAACGGAATTTAGGAATTTGGGGTTTATGACATATTTATTCATTTTTTATAGTAGCTATATCACTATACATTACCAGTTGGATGATAGATGCCACTATCCACCTAAATCCCCATTAAATCCGGTTTTGTGAGTATTTATGGGCTTCCCTGGTGGCTCAGAGGTTAAAGCATCTATCTGGAATGCTGGAGACCCAGGTTCGATCCCTGGGTCGGGAAGATCCCCTGGAGAAGGGAATGGCAACCCACTCCAGTACTCTTGCCTGGAGAATCCCATGGAGGGAGGAACCTGGTGGGTTACAGCCCATGGGGTTGCAAAGAGTCGGACACAACTGAGCGACTTCACACACACACATACTGTTAACTGCCCCTTTCTGGTCACTATCTTTCATTACTGTTTTGCTTCTCTATGAATGGAATAGAAAAGTGAATGGAAGTGAATGGAAGTGTATATGGAACTTTTAGTCTATAGTAAGAAAGGTCAAAATGAAAAAGATAATACTTAAAAATTGGTATACAGAGTCAGATACAGTAGAAGAGTAATAAAACTGACATTCAAGCTTGGAGAGAACTTTTTTCCCTTAAGCCTAGAAATATTGACCTCACTTTTCAAATGGAGACCAGATAATACTTACTATTTATTGTCTGAATTCATCTGATTTGTGGAGGAGTTGTAATTAATATCTAGGAATACAAATTCTGCTTGATTAGTATGGGTTTTGACTAGAAAGCAGGATTTGGTGAGGGGGGTGGTGACTCTAAACCAGAATCCCAAGAATCAGAGATCAGCTGGGCACATAATTAGTGTTTTTCTATCACGTGCTTGCTAGGCCCAAATAAATGTGTCAGTTTGGGTCCTCCAAGAAGCATAATTGAAGGAATTACCTAGGGAAAATAAAGCAGGGGCTGAGGGGTGGGGTGGGGAAGGAAGAAATGATTGGATAGAAAGAACCCCAAACTGCAGCATAGTTGACATAACTGATAAGCAGGAATCAAAACAGAGGAAGGTGAATGGTCTTGGGGTGAGGACTAATAAACCCCTCTCATTATACAAGTCAACCAGATTCAATGTATATTGACATTGTGAGTTCTGCTAAATTCTGAAGAAGAATTTTGAAGGTCATACTTATTGCATTAAAACGTTATTTTTTTCATATAAGTACTATAAGTAAGTAAGTAAGTAAAGTCACTCAGTCGTGTCCGACTCTTTGTGACCCTATGGACTGCAGCCCACCAAGCTCCTCAGTACATGGGATTCTCCAAGCAAGAATACTGGAGTGGGTTGCCATTTCCTTCTCCAGGGGATCTTCCCGACCCAGGGATCGAACCCAGGTCTCCCGCATTGGAGGCAGACGCTTTAACCTCTGAGCCACCAGGGAAGTCTTATAAGTACTATACAGTTACTCAAATATAGTTTCAGCCTGGTTATTTAGACTTAGATGTTCATGTAAGTTATCATCTAAATTGAGATTCTTTGGAAAATAAAAGGGAGCATAATACATGATGATAAGAAAATGACATACATATACCTAGACTGTCCCAACACACCAGATTTGTTCATTATTCCCACAGTACGCTTGACTTCTCTCAGACTGCCTCAACAGTTATTTCAAACCCATGTTCTACTTCTCCAGGGGACTGACACCTGCTGTGTTGCTTCTTTCTAGCCAGGCTCAGAGAGAGTAAGAGGATTTCTAGTTCTGAGACCACCCACTTTGCCTTGTGATCTCATCTCCAGGACCTCTTCAACTCACATGTGTTCCCAGGGTAAGTGGATTCTCCGCAGCTCCGGCTGCTTCCCTCTCCATCAGTGAACCCATATGCGTGTGCTAATAAGCATGTCCATGGTAAAACACCTGTTTCCACTCTACCCAGATTTGGCCCAAGGTCTTGCTGGTTAGCTCAGCTGGGGAACAGAAGGCATTATTGGCTCTGGCATTGGTGAAAATTTTTGACTTTTTTTTTTTTTTGT
>SJYX01018668.1:78515-95677 GCA_006410675.1 Oreotragus oreotragus
AGGCCTCCCTGTTCATCACTATCTCTTGGAGCTCACTCAGACTCATGTCCATCGAATCCGTGATATTTATAATAATAGACTGACACCTGTACCAGTCAGAGGCTCCCCTGGTGGCTCAGAGGGTAAAGAATCTGCCTGCAATGCAGCAGACCCTGGTTTGATCCCTGGGTCAGGAAGATTCCCTGGAGAAGAGAATGGCAACCCACTCCAATATTCTTGCCTGGAGAATCCCATGGACAGAAGAGCTTGGCAGGTTACAGTCCATGGGATCACGCAGAGTCAGACACGACTGAGTGACTAACACTCTCACTCTTTGTACCAGGGGGGTGGCAAGACCTTCCCACTTAGAGGGATGTATAAATGTCACTTTAGTAGAAAGAAGCTTGACTTTTCTGGAACTGAAGGCAGCTTTAAGCATTCCATCAAGTTTTTTTTCCAAATCCACTCCTATTTTGTCTCCTAGACCCATCTTCTAGTCATCTGGTTATTTCTGTAGTCACAAATGACTCAGACAAAACTGTGCCAGGAGCATGAGGGGAGGTGCTGTACCCTAGAGTTTCTCCAGATTCTCTCTGACCCTGAGTCTTAAAAGTAGAGCAGGGCCCATTCTGCAGCCTGATGGGAGCATGTTCTGTTTTATAAGGGTGTATTTCCCATTTGTTTTCTGTCCTTGGCTATAGGGTTCAGTGCACATATTTCTGATAAATTCCTGATCACTTGACATTAAAAGAGTTGTTAATAAAAGTGTATATCAGATTTTAACAAGTATATAGCATATCAAATTTTCATTCATAGAATTAGAGTATAGAGTGTGTGCAATTAGGTTTCCTATGAATTTAGTTCAAGTTATCTAAGGCCTCTCACTCTCTTGATGTGATCCCTGCCTAGAGAGAGATCACATCAACACTAGATAAGAAAATACCACTTGCTTTCACCTGGGAGGAAAGTGTTAATACAGACTTGCAACTAAAGTAGACAGAAGGTAATGCAAGATTTATTCACACATTCTTTTATTACAAAAAGTCCCCCCAGATTTCAAGTTTATATTAGATATTTATCTAAGGCCTCTCACTCTCTTGATGTGATCCCTGCCTAGAGAGAGATCACATCAACACTAGATAAGAAAATACCACTTGCTTTCACCTGGGAGGAAAGTGTTAATACAGACTTGCAACTAAAGTAGACAGAAGGTAATGCAAGATTTATTCACACATTCTTTTATTACAAAAAGTCCCCCCAGATTTCAAGTTTATATTAGATATCTGGTATTCAGAAAAAGGATAGTTTGTTCACTAACTTCTTTTCTTGATATTTAGAATATTTTTTTCTAAAGAGATTTTTATTTTTAAAAAAGAGGCCTATGCAGGAACATAGACTGCTCATGTCATCATGTCATTTCACATTCATTCCATTCAGAAAAAAAAAAGGTGCAATTTGTGCAAAAAAGGTGCAACTTGAAGATTTATTTCAAAAAACATTTCAGTTGTGTAATTAAGAATTAGGTTAAGAGAAACAGCTGAAAGCAGGGTGATTTCTACACATCCAAGGAATAAATTAAATTAGGGTGAGCCTTTGGGAATTCAAGCAGCAGGCTCTGAAGAATCTGATGCATGCTAGCACTGTTTCCTGTTCCCTTTGTGTCAGAAAGCACTTCTGAGGCTGTGACATTTGGGAGGACTTGAACAAGGGTCGAACTCAGATATTCTCAGGGGTCAAGCCAGGCTCCCTTTACTCCTAGGGTAGTGAAGCCACTAGACCCAAGCAACAGGGAGCAGGAAAAGCATGGTCATTTGCAGAGCACATGCTCTGCTTTAAGACATCACATTCAAGACGGAGGTGAACACTGTGCTTGCTGAAGAAAAGAGGGTTTTCAACTGCGTGCTGTCTGACGGCTCCCTAGTTGTTTCTCTTAAGGGATGTGTTCTCTTTCTAAGACTTTAGCTTTACGTCTCTCTTCCTTTTCTCAAAACCCCCTCCACAGCCTCTCTCTGCAGGGCATCCTGTACTATTTCGCTTTGTCTCCCTTCTTCCTGCCAGTCTCTCTGAGCAGCCACTTTCCTGCCTCCAAACCTGAATGTGCAAACACCATCCTCATTGGCCAGAGTGGCTCTTGCTGTCATCCCAGCAGCAACGGGGTTGAAACTTCCCACCAACCTTCACCTCACTTACTAGATGACATACAGGTACAGTGGCCTACGAAACACAGATTTGGTTCTGGCCCCATTCACCACACCTAGAGGATGGCCAAGGAGCTAAGGAGAACAGAGAACTGCTGTTACTGCTGTGCCTCTGGGCACTAACTCCTTCAGCTGCTCCGAGCCGCAGTTTCATTATTCATAAGCTAGAGATTAGTTGTGGTAACGGAGAGGGAATCACCTAATACACTGCCATTCATTCCCCAAACGTTCATCTACCAACGCAACACATGCCTGCCCTCAGGGAGCTCACAGTCTACTGCCCTCTCCCTGGTAAAAGATCAAAAAATGTTAATGAATTTGAACCATCACCCAAATAGGTTCTCATCATCTTCACTTTAGGGATTCCCAGGTGGCTCTGTGGTAAAGAATCCTCCTGCCAACGAGGGAGACACAAGTCCAATCCCTTGGTCAGGAAGAACCCCTGGAGTAGGAAATGGCAGCCCACTNAAATGGCCTCCCAGGTGGCTCAGTGATAAAGAATCCACCGGCCAATGCAAGAGACACGTTCGACCCCTGGGAAGATCCCCTGGAGGAGGAAATGGCAACCCACTCCAGTATTCTTGTCTGGGGAATTCCATGGACAGAGAAGCCTGGTAGGCTACTGTCCATGGTTTCACAAAGAGTTGGACACGACTGAGCAACTCATCAACAACAAGAAGCAGATTAACACAAATCTCAACGTTGGCATGTTTCAGCTGTGCAAATACCTTCTTTTAGGGTGCTTCGATTGCCTCACCAGAAAAACAGAGGCTAAACCTTCCCTTGCAGGGCTGCTGAGAGGTTTAAACAAGATAAGGTTAAGTGAAGAGCACCCAGTTCCCACAGTGGAACAGAGTGAATGCTCGGTAAATATTACTTGAGTCTTTTCCTGCTTGAACAAACCAAGTATTTCTTTCAGTTTACCCGACTGTGGTCAGCTCGGCAGCCTGGGGATGCAGCCTGGTACCGTCGACAGAATCCGCTCGAAGCCCTGGGAAAACACAGAAAAAGGCTTTGACAGCTTTGGGTGGCCCCGCACAGGGGTGCCCCTGAGGTTTCTATTCCGCCCTGTGTAGGAAGAAACCTGTTCCTGAAGACGGCCTCTAGGGGGCGCGCTGTCTTTAGAACTCGAGCCTGGACTCGCCCCTCGAGCGAGGCAATGCGGCTCTGAGGCCACGCGGAGGGCGCACCCCCAGCTGTCCCCCTTTCTCCCCTGCGCAGTTTGCTCGCAGTAACTCTGGGAACCGGAAACCCCTCACTTTACAGCCCTTCGATGAGCGCGCACTGATGCCCGATGTGCTATATCACTTACTCTGGACAAACCTTTCTCACAACTAAGTTAAGGCTCAGAGAGGTTAAGTAACTGGCCGAAAGTAACACAGCCAGCGGACTAGAACCCATCTCTTCCCGACTCCAAAAGCAGCAAAACATCTTTGTGGTCCAAGAAGCGCCAAGTGTTCAGCTCTCCAGAGGGAGCCAGGTGACTTGCAGACCTAATCATGGGCCCACCAAAAAACCCCAGGGACAAGAGAACCAAAACAGCCTTTATTAATACTGTCCTTTTCTCCTTGGAACTTGCTGTTGCTCCTGCAGCCCTGTGTCTCTGCCTCCCTTTGCATCCAGTGGTGATTTTTTTTTTTTAAGCTGCCTTGGCTCATTCTGAAAGTGAAGTCATTGGAGGTTAATTCCTTTTCCTTCTTTTCTCCTCAGATGGTTGATTTTCACAGCCACTCCAAACGAGTGTTCTGGACAGTGTAGGAGCAAATGTTTTAACTGTTTATTGCCTCCACTGGAGGAGTCAGGACACATTAAAAAACAACAGTAGTGAGTGCATGAATTGATGGCTTATGTCTACACTGCTGGGCAACAGCAGGGTTTTTCCTCCGAGACATACTCTCCTGTGCCAGAAAAAATAACCAGTGTAACATGATGTTCCTTGACACTGAATTTGTACTCCGAGCCTGTCCAGGTGATACTCTCCAGTTCCTTCGGGCAATTGTTGGTTCACCCACCCACCCATCCATCCTGCCAACAGCTGGGAGCCCATAGCATGCACACCACGGAGGCCTGAACCTTGACGGTATCTGCCTACAGGACCTCTGTGAACGGCAGAGCAGTGCTCACAGGAGAACTGACCCCAAGCCCACATTCAGAAAGCACTCTTTAATGAAGGCCATGCTCATGCAAAAGATGTCAGTTCTTCCTGGACTTTTTTGTTGTCTGGCCTTACGTCAGTTCTTTTTAAGAGTATAGGAGTGGGACTTCCTTGGTGGTTAAGAATCGGCCTTGCAGTGCAGGGGATGGAGGTTCAATCCCTGGTTGTGGAACTAAGATCCCACGTCCCCCGTGCACCGTAACTAGAGAGTCTGTGGGCTGCAAAGAAAGATCTAGCAGGAAGCAAGGAAGATCCCGAGTGATGCAACTAAGACCCAGTACGGTCAAATAAATAGACAAATTTTATTTTATTTTTTTAAGTATAGGAGTGAAGAGAGGAGCAGCTGGGACGCTGGAATTCTGTTTCTCTCTGTTACACTCACCAGTCCCAATGTGGTCCTGTGGACAAAGCCCTGGCTTTTGTGTTTGTAAAGCAAGGAACACTGGCTCCTTTCTAACTCTGCTAGACTCTCATGTCACAAACTGGCATCATCAACTGCCACAGCCTCCAAACAACTTTAGTATCTCTTCTGCCCACAGCAGAGTTCACAAGCCTAATGCTATCTGTGTGCAAGATGAACTGCATCTCAGTGAACTCCTGGAAAACAGACTCCTGGGCCAAGACAGCCTGCCTGCCCCCCATCCTTTGCTATGCATTTATTCTGTAGGTTAGTGGACTCAGGGAGGCCAACCTGCCTCAGAGGCCCTCCCCAGGCTCTTGATCAAACATGCCACCATCAATATCTTAAGTAAAAGTGATTGGGTGTCATGGAGAGCAAAGACACTTAGAAGGTGCTTAAAGGTCATAACAGAAGAGCAGAAGGTCTTCAGAACAATCCCGGTGCCTTGGAATCTTGACACATAGATACCAAAATGTCAATTGAAGGGAGGTAGAGGCTGGAGCTCACAGAGGTGAGGCAACTTGCTGAAAAGTGACTAGAACCCAGGGACCTAACTCCCCTAGATTCCAAACTCAGTGCTCTCTCTACCAGGCCACCAACTACCAGTGTGAAATACTGACACTTAGCCAGACCGTTGGAGCTTCCCTGGTGGCTCAGCCATTAAAGAATCTGCCTGCAATGCAGGAGACCCCAGTTCGATCCCTGGGTCAGATAGATTCCCTGGAAGAGGGCATGGCAACCCACCCCAGTATTCTTGCCTGGAGAACCCCCAAGGACAGAGGAGCCTGGCGGGTTGCTGTCCATGGAGTTGCAAAGAGTTGGACACAACTGAGGCACCTAAGCAGCTGCAGCAGCAGCAGCTAAACTGTTAAGAGAGCCACGGATGACACGTCACATGACTCCTGCCCCATGGGGCCCTGTGCAGCAGTCCTGTGTGAAGGCAACTCCAATGTCCTGCTGAGAACTACTGTGGTTTTCCCACCAAAACTTCTCCAGAACACATTTGCCCTGTCCCATGGACAGACCTGAACTTTTGATCTTACCGGCAAATTGGCTTCTCCTCCACCCTTGCCTTTCTTGTGCATAAGACTCCATCTATGCTTTCCTTTCTCCCAGAAACCTGCCCCCTCACCCGCACATCCCATACTCTGTCCTGGTCCTTCCTCTACCAAAATATAGCTCCATCCTCTCTCTCTCTCTCTCCACTGCCCTAATCAAATCACCATGTTCTTTAGTCTGACTTCAACTGACATCTAATCACTGGGAGAGTTTACATTAAAACTCAGGTTGCAGAGCTCCCAACCCTAGAGCTTTTGATTCAGGGGTCCAAGAATGTACATTTTCACAAGTTTTTGGTGAAGCTGAAGCTCCTCGAGTCCATTCTTTGACAAAGTGAACCTCCTTCCAGTCCTTTCTCTGTATAGCAGTCCGAGAAGTCTTTGTGTGAAAATCACTCAGTCATGTCTGACTCTTTGAGACCCCATGGCGTATACCATACATGGAATTCTCCAGGCCAGAATACTGGAGTGTGTAGCCTTTCCATTCTCCAGGGGACCTCCCCACGACCCAGGGACCAAACCCAGGTCTCCCACATTGTGGGCAGCTGAGCCACAAAGGAAACCCAAGAATACTGGAGTGGGTAGCCTCTCCTTTCTCCGGTGGCTCTTCCTGACCCAGGAATCGAACTGGGGTCTCCTGCATCGCAGGCGGATTCTTTAAAAACTGAGCTATGCGAAATCTCATTTGGATCATGTCACTTTCTTTGCTCTGTTAGTCTGGTCAGGCCACTGTAACAAAATACCATAGACTGGGTCACTTATAAGCAAAAACTTTATTGCTGACAGTTCTCAAGAGTGAGAAATTCAAGATCAAGGTGCCAGCAGCTTCTGTGTCTAGTAAAGGCCCACTCCCTTTTTTCTTACCCTCTGTCTTTTCTCTTACCCTCACGTGTGGAAAGGCCAAGGGAGCTCTTTTATAAGGGCTCCAATCCCATTCAGGATGTTTCAGGTGACGCAGTGATAAAGAACCTGCCTGCCGATGCAGGAAGCTCGGGTTCGATACCTGGGTCAGGAAGATCCCGTGGAGAATGGAATGGCGACCCATCCCAGTATTCTTGCCTGGGAAATCTCATGGACAGAGGAGTCTGGCAGGCTATAGTCCGTGGGATCACAAAAAGTCAGATGCAACTTGGCAACTAAACAACAACAATCCCTTTCATGAGGGTGGAGCCTCATCACCTTCTGAGGGCCCCTGCCTTGAATACTGCCACGTTAAGGGTTAGGAATTCCACATAGGAATCTAGGGGGAACACAAACATTTGGTCTATAGCACTTGAAACTCCAGTGCTTTGGCTGCCTGATGTGAAGAGCTGACTCACTGGAAAAGCCCCGGATGCTGGGAAAGATTGAGGGCAGGAGAAGGGGGCAACAGAGGATGAGAGAGTTGGATGGCATCACTGACTCGATGGACATGAGTTTGAGCAAATTCTGGGAGACAGTGAAGGACAGAGAGCCTGGTACACTGCAGCCTATGGGGTCACAAAGAGTCAAACACGAGTTGGCCACTAAACAACAAGCTGGTCTAAAACCCTTCATGGTTCTCATCACACTCAGGAGAGGGAGCTATGTCTGTCTTGTGTCCCTGGCCGGCTGCTGGCGCAAGTTCCTTCAGAGTCCATGCCCCTGGCGCCCTCCAGTTGCCTTCACTTTCAGCCTCCATGTTCCTTAAGAACTTGAGTACTGAACTCACCATCTTCATCTTCACCAACCCCTTCCGTCACTATTCAGGGAGCTTTGGCCCCTGTTCCTGACCTCCTCACCTCGAGTGGTCTGTAACTTCCCACCCCGGTGGACCTTGTCGTCACCTCTAAGTCTGGATTTGAAGCCCTCCCTTCTTGAGCACCTCTTTCTCTCCTTCTGGCTTATTGGTTCTAATGCTCCCATCCCAGTGATTCTCTGATGTCATCAAGGCCCATGATTCACTGGCCTTATCATTTTTTCATCCCCATCATAGCTTAGTTTTTCACTTCCTTCCTGACTCAGCTTAGGGTAAAATGACTCAGCTTAGGGTAAATGGCATATTTTCTAAGAGCACTTCCTCATAAATACCACTAACGCTCAGCTATCCCCTGCTCTATCCCTGTACCCAAGCAGACAGAAGAGAACACTAGCTGAGATGAGTGTTCTCACTTTAATTCCTGGCCACAGACCCTAAAGGTCCCATCACACTGCCCACAAGTCCGATCTATTTCCCTTCCTGGACCAACGGCACAGACATCACTTTTGCACATGCAGAAGCTCAGGCCCCACCCAGACCTCCTGAATCAGGATGATCTGCACTTTAACAACGGCCCCAGGTGATTCATTTCTGCCTCAAATGTTCAGAAGCACTGCCCTGGTGGTTTGCTTTCTGAAATTCATTCACCATCTTTCTCTTTCTCCTCAAACCTGAACCCCTGTGGCCCATCATTCAGCTCACAGTCCACTGAGAATGCCGGACACAGTCGTATGAATTCAGCTGTCCATCACATCCTCAACCTGCATCCATCTGTAGGGTCCCAGCTCTGTAGGCGGACTTCCCTGGTGGCTCAGATGGTAAAGCATCTGTCTACAATGCAGGAGACCTGGGTTTGATCGCTGGGTCAAGTGGCCTCCAGATTTCATCCCTTTCGCTCCTGCATCCCTGAATCGTGAGATGCGTGTGCTATGTCACTTCAGTCGTGCCTGACTCTTTGTGACCCCGTGAACTGTAGCCCGCCAGGCTCCTCTGTCCATGGGATTCTCCAGGCAAGAATACTGGAGTGGGTTGCCATTTCCTCCTCCAGGGGATCTTCTCAACCCAGGAACGGAACCTGCGTCTCTTATACCTCCTGCTTTGGCAGGCAGGATCTCTACCACTAGCGCCACCCAGGAAGCCCACTCCTTGACTACTGGACATGTTCTCGTCCCGTGATCACACATCCTGCTCCTACTGCCCACCTCTTAGCTTCCCAGCAAATCTCCCAGGTCCCCCTTCCTGCTGCATTCTCATGGCTCACTCGCTCTCTTCACTTGGGTCTTTGCTCACCTACCCTTTATGGAATATCTTTCACACACACATTTTAATTATTTTTATAACATTCATCTCTGCCAGGTATGTTCTGTTTCTTTACTGTCTGTCTCCCCACACAGGAATCTCGGCTCCAGGGCATGGGGTCTTTTTCTCTTTTGTCTGTGGCCCTATCCCAGGGCCTGACAGTCATTCATATTGCATAGATGAGTAGGAGCTAGGCTGGAGTGTCACACACCAGAAAGAGCCAGAGGCTACCAAGAAGGGCCCTGGAAGCCCAAGACCTCAGGGGCCCCTTCATTTGACAAGAGGTGATGGGACAAATAATATGTCATTTTCTGCTCTTCATTGCTTTCTTAGGACTGATTTGTTGCAAGGATATAGAAATGTACTTGTCATCTCCAGTGGAAAGGAGGGAGACAATTGTTATAAGATAAGCAGAGTCTCACTGAATCCCAGGGGAGAATTCAGAGGGGCCTCAACTGATGGAAGGTCAGCAGGTGGTCCCAGTAAGTCTCCCCTCTCTGCATTCCTGTCCTGGTGCACGGTCCTCCTACACCAACCAGGCCTGACGTGTAAGGAATGAACAGGATTGTGGAAACAGCGGTCTACGTGTGGCTTCTGAAGTTAGATCATAAAAGACACTGTTTTAGGTCACTCGCCCAAGGGGAAGCCAGCTGCCATCTCCCGAGCACAGTCAGGAGTTCCCGGGGAGTGGGGGCTTGAAGGTCAGTCCACACGAGGAGGAACCCAGGCCACAGCTGGTGCTACTCAATAACCTCCAGAGCAGCCCTTGGAAGTGAACCCTCCAGCCCTCCCCGAGCCTCTGTCTCTGCCACGCCCTTCTCTGCCGTCTCGCTTTCTGTGGGCAAATGTCCCGATGTCTAAACCAGTCTCCCTCTTGTCTGTGCAGGTGAGCCTTCTTCCTGCTTACCTTTTAACATACAAATGGCACAAAAAAAAAAGAAGTTGCCAGTTGGTCTACTCCACGAGTAGGCCAGCTTTTACTCTCAAGGGCCAGGTGGTAAATAATCAGACTTTGCAGACCCTGTTGCTTCTGTTACAACTATTCAACTCAACTCCACGTCTGTAGTGCAGAAGCCGCCATGACAATACCTAGTGAATGGGTGTGGCCGTGTGCCGATAAATGTTATTTACAAAGTCAGGGGCAGTGAGCTGGATTTGACTGGAGAGTCGTGGTCTGCCAACTTCCAGTCTTCAGGATAGCACGGTTCCAGGGCCCAATACCACCTGATGGGCTAAGCCTGAGGCTGCCGTCCCCTGTGGGTGAATCAATTTTGGCCGAATAGCAACAGTGAGACCAGATGAGTTAAGGGAGGAACAGATTTTCTAAGAAAGAAATGGTGCTGATCGGCGAAGAATGTGCATCTTTTAGCACAATCACATTCAGTCAGTTCATTAACTGACCATCTACATCGTGCTGAGCAACTTTGATAGGATGTGGGAATATGAGTGATACATGCCCCACAATAGGAGCTATTATGTGTCTCATGCTTAAAAGTGCCAGACTGGCCATTAAGTACTTTTTACATGTTGTCTCATATAACCCTCAAAGCAAAAATGTGAGAAAATTAAAGCTCAGAGACATTAAGTAACTTATTTAAGGCCATACAGTAACAGGGGAGCCAAGCTGCCCTTGACTCTAGAAACCAGAGCTCTTAACCATTATGACTTGGGCTATTCAATGCTGCCTCTCCAGTTCCTTGAATTCTTGCCCTCTGAGAAGAGCTCGTAGTTGCCTTGGACTTTTTTCTCTTTTTTGGTAAATTCTCTATTTTTTTGCAAATTAGTTTTGAATCCTTTTGGCTGTTAATAAAACCAATTATGTAATCATGCCCTCAATTGTTAATAGAGTGACTCTACAATTAAAAGTGACGTTGAAGGGGGCCCTGTTAGTTGGGCAGAGCCTGCACCTGGCCAGCTTCCTGGCATGTGGGATTTGTGGGTCACTTACAGACTGGCACTTCTTGTGGCCTGCAGCTGCTGTGGCGTCTCACAAAGGCCCGTTTAGGACCTTTGTTGAGGAGGCTGGGGATCCCGCCCCAGTTCATTTCTCATTGTCTCCCTAAACTATCAAAAATTGCAACATGAATAGACATTCTAATAGTTCACTTGCATTATTTTTCAGCGAATTAGAAAGCAAATTGCAGTGAACTAAATATGTAATTTCCCAGAAGAGGCTCCCTTATTCTTTCAATCATGGACCATTAAATTTTTTTTTTAGCTGCTTTTTCAAGGAGCCAGTTAGCCATATTAGAATTTAAATCTTAGAGATTTACATCGTTGTTTTTCTATTTAAGTTCCAAATCCTCATTAATAATATCTACTAAGAAAAAAATAATATCCCAGAATACTGTTATATTTGTAATAACAGCATTTTTGTTTCATAATTCTGAAGTTACAAATCAGCGTGTGTGTGTCAGTCGTGTCCGACTCTTTGCAACCCCATGAACTGTAGCCTGCCAGACTCCTTTGTCCATGGGATTCTCCAAGCAAGAATACTGGAGCAGGTTGGATTTCCTCCTCCAGGGGATCTTCCCAACCCAGAGATCAAACCTGAATCTCCTGAATTGCAGATGGACTGTTTACTGCTTGAGCCATCAGGGAAACCCCTGCAAATCAATAATAATTATACTATATCATTTAACTTTTTTTTTTTTTTTTAAGATTTGACCGTGTAATTGTGGTTCTGTTTCAAAACTAGAGGTTTTGTCTTGTAGACACTGTGGTAGATTGAAAAACCTGGTGGGACTTCCCCAATGGTCCTGTGCACTTCCACTGCAGGGGGGAGGGGGGGCGCAAGCTTGATCCCTAGTTGGGTAAGTAAGATCCCACATGCTGCGTGGTGAGGCCAAAAAACAAAAAGCTCCAAAACACAAGTCTTCTCTGGAGTAAGAACATTCCCCCAGAGCCTTAAAAGTTATCTCTCCTTGTATAAATGAGGTCCTGAACTCAATAATAATTGGGGGGAAAAGTGCTATGCTAAGTTGCTTCAGTCGTGTCCAACTCTGTGTGACCCCACGGACTGTAGCCCACCACTCCTCTGTCCATGGGACTCTCGAGCCAAGAATTCTTGAATGGGTTGCCATGCCCTCCTCCTGGGGATCTTCCCCAACCCAGGGATCGAACCTATGTCTCTTAAGTCTCTGGCATTAGCACGCAGGTTCTTCAGCAGTAGTGGCACCTAGAGACCCCCACTTACACCCTCTTAAAAGGCTGCCATTGCCACAGAAGGAAGCCAAACTTTTGAAAGGTAAGTGGTTACATGGAGAGAGAATCCCAGCTGACAGCCAGCACTGAGGCCCCTGACAGTGAGGCGTCTTAGGTTAGACCTGCCCACCACACTCAAGCTACTTGATGACCTTGGCTGCAAGAATCACTTGGGGGAAACAGAAGAATCACACAGCTGAGCTCAGCCTAAATTGCAAAAGTAAGAGCAAATAAATTGTTATTGTAAGCGACTATGTTTTGGGGTAGCTTGTTATAAATGGATACAAGCAAACGTGTGTGTGTTAAGTTGCTTCAGTCTTATCTGACTCTTTGTGACCCTATGGACTGTAGCCCTTGGAATTCCTCCCTCCGTGGGATTCTCCAGGCAATACTGGAGTGGGTTACCATGCCCTTCTCCAGGGGATCTTCCTGACCCAGGGATTGAACTCACATCTCTTAGGTTTCCTGCATTGGCAGCTGAGTTCTTTACCCCTAGCACCGTAGCAGACATACTGAAATATTTATGGATAAAATGACATATCATTTGGATTGACTTAAAAATAATCTGATGGTAGAGAGAAGTTGGTGAAGGTATAGTTGAAGACTGACTGTGAGTTAATAATTGTTGAAGCTAGAGAATAGATCTTTAGGGAAATTCACTGCTTTATTCTCTCTCCCTTTAAAATTTTAAAAATATTTGGATAAAATTTTTTTAAAAATAAGTCAGCTTGTAATACTGCAAACCAAATAGAAAATTACCTATGTAGTATATTATAACTTAAACTAATTTATTTTAATTCTCGGGTTCACCGGCATTGGGAACATAGTGTCTTAACCACTGGACTGCCAGGGAGGTTCCCTAAACTTAAACTTTAATATTGAATATTAGAAGACTTCATGTCAGATTTCATAAAAAAAAAATTAGGATCAAAACCAAAGAAATCAGACTAAGAGGAATATAAGGTGCAAAGAAAGGGCAGAAAACTTAAGCTGTTGGTTCTTGAGTCATCAGAGGCTGAATGGGCACTGTAAATGTGCATGGCTGCCATGTTTTTTAAGCCTTTATTGAATTTGTCAGGACTTCCCAGGTAGCTCAAATGGTAAAGAACCTGCCTGCAGTGTGGGAGACCTGGGTTCAGTCCCTGGGCTGGGAAGATCCTCTGGAGAAGGACATGGCAACCCACTCCAGTATTCTTGCCTGGAGAATCCAATAGACTGAGGAGCCTGGTGGACTATAGTCCATGGGGTCTCAAAGAGTTGGACAGCACTGAGTGACTAACACTTCACTTGAATTTGTTACAATATTGCTTCTCTTTTATGTTTTGGTTTTTTGGCCCATGTGTGATCTTAGCTCCCAGACCAGGGATCAAACCTGCACCCACTGCCTTGGAAGGCGAAGTCCCACCACTGGACCACCGGGGAAGTCATGGCTTCCAAGTTTTACAATTAAATGTTAAGAAAGAAGCATTGATCCAAACTATTTTGCAGTCACCTGTGTGTCAGACTCTATGCTGAGAACTGGAGTTGTATCAGAGGGCTCATCCCAACCTTCCTTATCTGCCCTTGGACACACTGTAATTTCTTTTTGTGAGAAACTCAATGCTCAGGGTCTAGTCAGGTGCATACACACGTGAGGTGGCTACAAGGCAAGGGCTCTGGAAAAGTGGACTTTCTTCTGTCCTCTTTACTTTCACTATTTGTCTTCTATATGCCTTTATGTCCCTCATTTTCTGCATTGCTGTTTTCTTTTGTATTTAGTTTTTTCTTAAATGGAAACATTTAAGCTCCTTTCTCATTTCTTTTGTGTGTATTTTTCAGCTATTTGCTTTGTAGTTGCCATGGAGATTACATCTGATGTCCTGAAGTTATAACACTTTAATTTGAATTTATGCCAGTTTAACTCCAATAACATTTAAAAATACTCTGCTCCTTTCCATCTTCATCCCACCGCCTTTTGGTTGTTCATGTCACAGAATTTATACATTGTGGTGGTGGTATTCATTCGCTCAGTCTCATGTCTGACTCTCTGCCACCCCATGAACCGCACGATATCAGGTTTCCCTGTCCTTCACTGTACCCCAGAGTTTGTTCAAGCTCATGACCATTGAGTCAGTGATGGCATCCAACCAGCTCGTCCTCTGTCGCCCCCTTCTCCCGTCTTGTTCTCAATCTTTCCCAGCATCAGAATCTTTTCCAGTGAGTCGGTTCTTTCCATCAGGTAGCCAAAAGATCGGAGCTTCATCTTCAGCATCAGTCCTCCCAGTGAATATTCAGGGTTGATTTCCTTTAGGATTAGCTGGTTTGATCTCCTTGCTGTCCAGGAGACTCTTCGTTCTGTAGCTGACCATGATGTAATTATTTAATATTTCTGATTATTTAATATAACATTCATGTCATAGAGTTTAATTTTAACAATTCTCCTTTAAGGACTGTTGACTTGCAATCTTGAAACCGTGCATATTTACTGCATTTGTTAAGATGTTTGTGGTAAAGAATGTGCTTCACTTAAAACTATCACCACCATGGTTTTTCTCGAAGGTTGAATTTGTTCACCAGCTTTGTCATGAATATCTGCTGAGTAGTCCTTACTGATCTAGTTCCAGTGTAAGTTCAATAGAAAACTTTCTTAATTAGATAGGCGAAGTATCTGAGAGTATCCTTTTTGTCTGCAAAGGGAATTTTGCAGTAGCAAAAGTAAGTCAGTGGTTCTGATAGATTATTGTTAAAGCACAAATCAAACTCTGATCCATTTACATCAGTGTAGATAGTTTGTGTGAGATTGCTCAAGAAGGGTGAAGAATGAGAGGGAAAAAAAGGCCTTGAGCAGAGCGTGAGGAACAGAACCTGCAAAAAATCTATTAAAGACCTCTGTGCCTGCCTCGAATCCTCGTGGCCCATCCTTTCTTATAAACTTAAGTCCCTTCTGCAGCAAACAGTTAGGCACGTAGGTCCCAAGAGTCCCTCCCCTCAGCTGCCAATTGAATCTTTGGATTTCTGTGGGGATGGAGGTGAGGACTGCCACCACCCATGGCATGCCTGTGGGGACCCACTGAGCCAACCAGATCTGTGTGAAAACTTGGAGGTACAAGGAGTTACCCATCTTTAGGCAACCCTGGAGCCTCTGGAGGCAGCCTGGCAGTTCTAAGGTCCATTGTCTCTAGCTAGTCGGCCTCCCCAGTGGGGTCAAGCCTCAGTTGTCCACAGTAGTGACTGGCTTGACAGCCACTCCCTCCCAAACCCCACTCTCATTCCTTGGGGCCACTTTATTGTTTTAAGAATTTATTTATATTTATTTATTTTTATCTTTGGCTGTGCTGGGTCTTTGCTGCTGTGCCCTGGCTTTCTCTAGTTGCAGCAGATGGCAGCTACTCTCTAAGTGAGGAGCTTGGGCTTCTCATTGCGACGGCTTCTTTTGCTGTGGAGGACAGGATCGAGGGCACGCCGGCTTCAGTACTTGTGGGGCATGGGCTTAGTTGCCCCCATGGCATGTGGAATTTTCCTGGACCAGAGACTGAACCAGTGTCGCAAGACAGATTCTTAACCACTGGTCCACCAGGGAAGGGAAGCCCCCTCCTTGGGGCCACTTTACAAAAAAAAATTACGTGTATCTGTCTTAGGGAGGGTCCAAATAAGCTAAGTAGAAAGCACTTTAGAATGGAGGAACCTGGCAAACACTGCCTTCACCAGGCGATCAAGGTCAACATCAAAGAGGATAAATCCCATTGAGAGTCTGTATGCTTGGTATTCTGTGATGAGAAGGGCACTTGATCTCTCAGTCTTCTTCCCCAAACCCATAACTCCTGTCTAATCAGAAAAAAAAAAAAATTAGACTAATCACAATTGAGGGATATCTTACAAAAGAGCTGACCAGCACTGCTTAACAGTCAAGGTCATTCAGTTCAAAGAAAGTATGGGAAACTGTCACAGCCCAAAGAAGCCCAAAGAAATGTGACAACTACATGTANAAAAAAAAAAAAATTAGACTAATCACAATTGAGGGATATCTTACAAAAGAGCTGACCAGCACTGCTTAACAGTCAAGGTCATTCAGTTCAAAGAAAGTATGGGAAACTGTCACAGCCCAAAGAAGCCCAAAGAAATGTGACAACTACATGTAACGTCAGATCTTGAAATGGAAGAAAGGACATCAGGTAAAAACAAAGAAAAATTGGACTGCCATGTGGACTTTAGTTAATGATAATGAATCAGTATTGGTTCATTAGTTGTGACAAAATGCCATATTAATGTTAGATGTGAATAGTCAGGAACACTAGGCACAGGTCATGTGGGAGCTCTTTGTACTATCTTTAGATATTTCTGTAAATTGAAACAGTTCCAAAATTTAAAAATTAAAAATAAGGCCTGCCTAAGTGTAAACCTGTGTATCAGTTGGTTCTCCAGGCGTTAATTGAATGCCTTGTCTCGGCAGACCTGGGCTGTCGGATCTAATAACATAACAGATTCCTTCCCTCAATAAACACACAGTCTGCTATGATGCGGCTTGTTGTTCAGTGGCTAAGTCCTGTCTTTGCAACCTGTGGACTGCAGTGCACCAGGCTTCCCGGTCCTTCATCTCCTGGAGCTGGCTCAAGCTCATGTCCACTGAGTCAGTGATGCCATCCAACCATCTCATCCTCTGTTGCCCTCTTCACCTCCTACCCTCAGTCTTTCTGAACATTTCTAAATCTTTCCCTATGTATTTCTCAAATCCTATTTGGGTAACAATTTTTTCTTCTTCTGATTCAATCTCTCCTTCCTCTAAATTGTTTTATATTTCTATTAGTTTATGCCTTCTATGTATTTCTGTATTGTTTTGTGCCTTCCATGTATTTCTATTATTATTTTATAATAATTATTATATAATATATTTATTATAATATAATACCATAATTATTATATAATATAATATTAAATAATTATATAATAATTATTATACACAAAATTTGATATGTATATATTATTTGGTATATTCCAAACAATATATATCTATTATTTGGTATATGCCAAACAATATATCTTTGGGATTGGAATGAAAACTGACCTTTTCCAGTCCTGTAGCCACTGCTGAGTTTTCCAAATTTGCTGGCATATTGAGTGCAGCACTTTCACAGCATCATCTTTCAGGATTTGAAATAGCTCAACTGGAATTCCA
>SJYX01018668.1:112327-136947 GCA_006410675.1 Oreotragus oreotragus
GGGCAGGGGGAATATTGGGGAGGGCGGGGGTTCCATGTCCCGTGTTGGATGAGGTGTTCAGAGATGGTCTCACTGAGCAGGTGACGTTTGAGTAAAGGCCTGAAGGACACGAGGTGTGAGCAGCAGTGTTTGGAAGACTGAATGAGAACTGTGGGAAACACCGAAGGCAAAGCAGGGCCCTCCGCAGGAGGTTCTCTGATCTTTTCAGCGGCACCTTGCGTAAGGAGGCGGGTGTGCCAGGAGTGATGTGAACGAGGGCAGTGGGAGGAGAGGACAGCAGAAGCGGGCCCGGCTGGCTCTGGCCAGGGAAAGACCCGCTCACACGGCAACCCCAGGAGCCGGAAGCACCCCGCCACCAGCACGTGGTCGCTCAGCTGTGGTCACTACAGGGAATCAGGGCTTCTGTGGGTCATCACTGATTCCAGAGCTGGGGCAAGAAATGAGCATCTTGTCCTTCTAGAAAGTGAGGAGGCTTTCAGAGATGACAGTTTGTTCTTCAGTCTCTCAGTCATGCCCGACTCTTTGGACCCCACGGCACGGCAGGCTCCTCCGTCTGTGGGATTCTCCGGGCAAGAATGCTGGAATGGGTTGCCATTTCCTTTTCCAGGGGCTCTTCCCCACCCAGGGATCAAACCCTGAGTCTCCTACATTGCAGATAGATGCTTTACTGCTGAGCCACTGGGGAAGCCCTTAGAGATGACTGGGTTGTATGCAAAAGACTCAGGTCAGGAGCCAGTGAGGTTAAAGACTCTCAGCATTCAAAGATGGAATAATTTGAGCATCTCCAATGGATTGAGATTCATCAAATATATTAAAATTTGTGAGTTTATAATTATACCAGGAGGGGGAAAAAAAAACCCTCCTCATAGGTCACCTTTACAGGTTGCTAAGGAACCAACTCATCACTCTGAAGGCTGGTTTAAAAACGGAAAGCTGAGCATTTGCCTCATCTTTTCTATATGAACCATATCTCAGGATAGCTGAACTGTTGTTGAGGAAAAGTTCTTGTTTCAGAAGCTTTCCAGCTAGTAGATGAAGGAGGAATGCTGGGATTAGAATACCGTACGTCTCTAATCGCTAATGAGATAACAGATCTAAGCAATGATCATCAGTGCCTGTTAAAAACTCTCAGGGGAAAAGCTTATGGGGCACTTTTAAATGGACGGATCAAGCTGGCAGTGCCTGGATTCACTCGCCAATCCTAGCATCACAAAAGAGGAGAGAAGCAGACACCACGTGATGCTGATGCGACGCAGTCGGAGGTTCACGGCACCAGCTATGAAGTATCCTTGTCGAAAAATGGACCCTGAGATAGTTATGGACTTTGGGAAGGTCAGGTACACACAGCCATATTTAAAATGTGTAACCAGCAAGGACCTACTGTGTAGCACAGGGAACTCTGCTCAATTTTATGTGCCAGTGGGAATGGGAGGGGGCTTTAGGGGAGAAAGCATACATGTGTATGTATGGCTGAGTCTCTTCACTGTTCACCTGAAATTACCACAGTAATTAATCAGCTCTACCCCAGTAGAAAATAAACAGTTTAAAGTTTGGCAGAAAAAAAAAAAAAAAAAACAACGGACCCTGATCTAATCACGATGTAACCAACACGTTTCAGGAAATGCAGGGCTTAGGGAAACACGTTGAATGTTGCCACAGGGATGCAGTCAGCAAAATGCAGAATGTAGGTGACTGCAAAGTATCCCAGTTTTTCCAACAAATGAAAGAAGAAAAGAAGGCAGGACAGTTTATTTAAGTGAAAAGAGACATAAAAGATATTTAAACTGACTGCAATGTATGGACCATAAAATACTAATTTTTAAAAAGCTGTTAAAAAATAATGAGAAATTTCGAGTATCTGAACACTGAATATTTGATAACATTAAGGCTTTTTAAGATATGATAATGACATTATGGTTATGATATTTTTTAACATTTATGTATTTATTTGGCTGCACCAGGTCTTAGTTCTGTCTTCATTGTGGTATGTGGGATCTTTAACTGCAGCATATGAGATCTAGTTCCCCGACCAGGGATCAAACCCCAGCTGCTTGCATTGGGAGTGTAGAGTCTTAGCCATTGGACCACCAAGAAAATCCCAATGGTTATGATTTTTTCTGAGTCTTTATCTTTTAGAGACACACCACTAAAATATGTGTGGATAACATGACGTGAAATTTGGGACTAATTTCAAAATAATCCAGTTAGATAGAAGAAAGTAGGATTTCCACATGTAAATAATTGTTGAGACTTGGCAGTGATCCATTACATTATTTTCTCTGTTTTGTATTGTTTGAAAATGTTCCATAATTCAAAGTAGAAAAGGAAGGGGGCGGATCATGTACAGAGGAGTCATAAAGAAAGACTTTCCATGACACATGGGGATAATAATCCCTATTTGCTAATTGTGGTGCCAATAAGTCATCCTCCAGTATTTATTATTGTTTAGTCACTCAATTGTGTCCGACTCTTTGCAACCCCATGGACTGTAGCCCACCGGGGTCCTCTGTCCATGGGATTCTCCAGGCAAGAGTACTGGAGTGGGCTGCCGTTTCCTTCTCCAGGGGATCTTCCCAACCCGGGGACTGAACCCGGGTCTTTTATGTCTCCTGCATCGGCAGGCAGGTTCTTTTACCACTGTCACCACCTGGGAAGCCCAATTCAGCTTTAGTAAACGTTAAATAATATTAAAAGCAAATGAACAACAACAACAAAAAAAAAAAAACCAAACAGCATTACTTTTCTCCTGGAATTAAAAAAAAAAAAGTTTTGACCAAACCTCCAGAAATGTTCCTTAAGCAAAATATTTTAGTCTTCCCACCCTGTGTGTGTGCTTTCGTGATAAGTCGCTTCAATCATATCTGACTCTGTACACCCCTGTGGACTGTTGCCCACCAGGCTCCTCTCTCCGTGGGATTTCCCAGGCAAGAATGGAGTGGGTTTCCATTTCCTCCTCCAGGGGATCTTCCTAACCCAGGGATCGAACCCTCATCTCTTACATCTCCTGCATTTGTCAGGCAGGTTCTTTACCACGAGAGCCACCTGGGAACCCCCCTGAGTATGTCAATAATAGCATTTATAATCAGCTGCAGTATATATCTTTACTGCTTTTATCTTACACCCCTGCTTCCAGCCATTTGTCTTGAATAAATCCTGCAGGAAAATGAAGTGCCTCAAAATCACAGATTCTTTTTCATTCCTTTGCAATTCTCTGCACTGTTGAAATGCTACTGGCTCAAGCAGGGCCACTGATTAAGGTTAGTGTCGCCAGGTTCTGTTTTATTTGACTGCACTCATGGTAAACCACTAGCTGTGCTGTGTTATGCTTAGTTGCTCAGTCATGTCCAACTCTTTGCTAACCCTGGCATTAAAAATAGCCCAGATTTATCTTTCAGGATTATCACCTAACTTTGACATGTCTACTGTGCTTCACAGAAAGAGCTTCACATAAAGAAAAGTGAGACAGGTTTGGGACAAGAATCGTGTTATTTTGCGGCTATCGTTTATTATAGGTAAAGTATGGTGATTTAATGAAGATACTCTCTCCGATAGGGCTTCCCAAGTGGCGCAGTGGTAAAGAATCTGCCTGCCAATGCAGGAGATGCTACAGACGAGGGTTCACTCACTGGGTCAAGAAGATCCCCTGTAGGAGGAAATGACAACCCTCTCCAGTTTTCTTGCCTGGGGAATTCCATGGACATAGGAGCCTGGTTCATGGGGTTCACAATTGCACTCATCTCACACGGTAGTAAAGTAATGCTCAAAATTCTCCAAGCCAGGCTTCAGCAATATGTGAACTGTGAACTCCCTGATGTTCAAGCTGGTTTTAGAACAGGCAGAGGAACCAGAGATCAAATTGCCAACATCCGCTGGATCATGGAAAAAGCAAGAGAGTTCCAGAAAAACATCTATTTCTGCTTTATTGACTATGCCAAAGCCTTTGACTGTGTGGATCACAATAAACTGTGGAAAATTCTGAAAGAGATGGGAATACCAGACCACCTAACCTGCCTCTTGAGAAATCTGTATGCAGGTCAGGAAGCAACAGTTAGAACTGGACATGGAACAACAGACTGGTTCCAAATAGGAAAAGGAGTACGTCAAGGCTGTATATTGTCTCCCTGCTTATTTAACTTATATGCAGAGTACATCATGAGAAACGCTGGACTGGAAGAAACACAAGCTGGAATCAAGATTGCCGGGAGAAATATCAATAACCTCAGATATGCTGATGACACCACCCTTATGGCAGAAAGTGAGGAGGAGCTAAAAAGCCTCTTGATGAAAGTGAAGGAGGAGAGTGAAAAAGTTGGCTTAAAGCTCAACATTCAGAAAACGAAGATCATGGCATCCGGTCCCATAACTTCATGGGAAATAGATGGGGAAACAGTGGAAACAGTGTCAGACTTTATTTTTTGGGGCTCCAAAATCACTGCAGATGGTGACTGCAGCCATGAAATTAGAAGACGCTTACTCCTTGGAAGAAAAGTTATGACCAACCTGGATAGTATATTCAAAAGCAGAGACATTACTTTGCCGACTAAGGTCCGCCTAGTCAAGGCTATGGTTTTTCCCGTGGTCACGTATGCATGTGAAAGCTGGACTGTGAAGAAAGCTGAGCGCCGAAGAATCCATGCTTTTGAACTGTGGTGTTGGAGAAGACTTTTGAGAGTCCCTTGGACTGCAAGGAGATCCAACCAGTCCATTCTGAAGGAGATCAACCCTGGGATTTCTTTGGAAGGAATGATGCTAAAGCTGAAACTCCAGTACTTTGGCCACCTCATGCGAAGAGCTGACTCATTGGAAAAGACTCTGATGTGGGAGGGATTGGGGGCGGGAGGAGAAGGGGACGACCGAGGATGAGCTGGCTGGATGGCATCATGGACTCGATGGACATGAGTCTGAGTGAACTCCGGGAGATGGTGATGGACAGGGAGGCCTGGCGTGCTGCGATTCATGGGGTCGCAAAGAGTCGGACACGACTGAGCGACTGAACTGAACTGAACTGAGGAGCCTGGTGGCCTACAGTCCATGGGGTCCCAAAGAGTCGGGCACAGTTTACCAGCACACAGCCATGCCTTCTCTCCAGTTCTAGCTTAAATTTCGTCTGGAAGAGCCCAGTAGGTTCTGTCTGTAGGAAAAGGGCTCTCTGCTTCTGCAGCGGCCCCTACTGGTGCTCTAGTGCAGAGTGGCTGAGACTTCTGTTCCTTGCTCTGGGAAAGAAAGGATGTTCTGTTTTGTAAAGAACTGAGGGACCTAGATGGGGCAACACTGCTCTATTAATATAAAATGAGATTATTCACCAGCTGTTGTTTCACTGCTTTCATTAGAGCCATTGAAACGTTTGCAAAATAGCAGAGGGTTTCTGATGGGAGGAATCATTGTTCAAAAGCCAGACCACCCAGCAGGCATTTCACGTAGTAGGCTTTGCACCCAACCTTTGCAGAAATTCTGTCATGTATTAAAGAGTTTTTTTATGATGGGTGCGTGCCATGGGGAAACCACAGCTCCCTCCTTTTTCTTCCCACTGACTTCTTTTTCCGTTATCTCCCCCTTTTTTCTAGTATGACCATGTATGTGCCTGCGTGGTAGGTCACTTTAATCATGTCCAACACTGTGAGACCCTGTGGACTGTAGCCTGCCAGGTTTCTCTGTCCATGGGATTCTCCAGGCAAGAATACTGGAGTGACTTGCCATGCTCTCCTCAGAGGATCCTCCCGATCCAGGGATCGAACCCGTGTCTCTTGCAACTTCTATACTGGTAGTTCATTACCACTAGTACCACCTAGNACACTGTGAGACCCTGTGGACTGTAGCCTGCCAGGTTTCTCTGTCCATGGGATTCTCCAGGCAAGAATACTGGAGTGACTTGCCATGCTCTCCTCAGAGGATCCTCCCGATCCAGGGATCGAACCCGTGTCTCTTGCAACTTCTATACTGGTAGTTCATTACCACTAGTACCACCTAGGAAGCTCTGTATTGCTATAGGTCTCCCTAAAAACCTATGGAAAAGGAGTTACTAGACAAAGTTAAAATAAAAACAAGTCCAGTTAGAGAGATAGCAAATGTTTGGATATAAACTTTGTTTTTTTGAGTCCATCACATGACCTACTGTGTTCTTGATTTTCGTAGACTCGTAGAATATTATCCAGGATGGGAGGGAGGAGACCAGAGGTAGAGAAGCATGCTCCTCAGGCTCCATGTGCACTTGAACCACGTGGGATGGGAGGGAGGAGACCAGAGGTAGAGAAGCATGCTCCTCAGGCTCCATGTGCACTTGAACCATGTGGGCATCCTGGCTTCCCTGGTGGCTCAGTTGTTAAAGAATCTGCCTGCAATGTAGGACACCAGGGTTCAATCCTTGGGAAGATCCCCTGGAGAAGGAAATGGCAACCCACTCCAGTATTCCTGCCTGGAAAATCCCACGGGCAGAGAAGCCTGGCGGGCTACAGTCTATGGGGTTGCAAAGAGCTGGACACAACTTAGCAACTATAAACCACCAACCACTTACCGGGTCTGGAGAGGGGCCTGAGAACCTGCATTTCTGAAAAGCAGTCAAGGGGATGGACAACTCTTTGACTGCATGGGTCTCAGTTCAGTGGTGTTCCCATTCACATTTTTCAGTGTGTCTGTAAATTTGCCCAAGATTTAGAAAATACAGCCCCAACAGATAATCAGAGTGGCAAAACTATTCTCCCTAAAACTGAATTCCTTAATAAATACTTTGTTAAAAAAATATGTGTGAGAATACAGCATCATTCAGTATCCATTAAAAAAATGGTTCTCTCCTTTCTACTGATGGATCATTCAACCTCGATGGAGATTTTTGTTGCTTTTCTGCTGAAGTGTAAATACAGGATGCCTATTCTCTACTTGGATCCAGTCTACTAACCTATAACTACCTTTCCCATGAAATAATACTAAGAATGAGTTTCCTAGACACATCTTGATCACATACGTGACAGGGAAGGTCAGGATCTGGGTCTGTTAAATTAGGAGCCGAATGACCTTGGACAAGTTGCTTAACCTCTCTGATCCTTAGTTCCTGCACCTAAAAGAAGAAAGGAGAGTGGAGGAATTAAAAATTTTAAAAGAACATTTTTTTAAGTGGAAAAATAGGACTACCTATCTCATAGGATTATTGTAAGCTTTAAACAAGATTATGTATGCAAATTACTTGCTACATTATTCGAAGTAAGTACATAAGCCACGTGAAGCGTTCCATAAGCCGAGCTTCAAGACAAATGAAACCCTGAAATTTACATTTAGAATTGCTAAAATGTTTTCCTGTAAACCATTTTGGAAGGAAATCTTTCCAAAACATTTCTCACCACCCCCCAACCTTGTGTTACGGGCCTCCGCTGCGGCTCATTGGTAAAGACTTCTTTGCCTGCAATGCACGAGCCGCAGGAGATTTGGGTTCGATCCCTGGGTTGGGAAAATCCCCTGGAGGAGGTCATGGCAACCCACTCCAGTGTTCTTGCCTGGAGAATCCCTATGGACAGAGGAGCCTGGCAGGCTACAGTCCATAGGGTCGCCAAGGGTCTGAGACGACTGAAGTGACACAGCGTGCACGCACGCACCTTGTGTTACAGCGTATTTCAAATCCAGTTTAGCTCTTCCCTCATGACTCAGGGTCCCTGTTTTGAAAGTGAGTGACTGCCCTGTCCCGGAACGCAGGCATGGCCTCAGTCAGGGCGATGACGATCTTGGCCCTTCTCACAGCCACCCTCCTGGCCCTCTCCCCTGCTAGCACTCCCGCGCCTTCTGTTCATACTTCCACAATAGTTCTTACCACATGGAGACCAAAATATCTGTCTGTTCAGGTTTTTGGCCTCAGACCTCCTTGCTCGGGGCCAGGGCCAGGCCTCCAGTAAGTGTTTGCTGTTGAACGAAGAGCTCCCTCGGCCCCACTTAAAGGGTTGGATGTCAGGAACTCAGAAGCGTGGCTTGTGTTCATTTATTCAGACACTTTATAATGCCTCCATGTTCTCAGCCAAGAGCTGAAAGCACTGCTCTGTTTTATCTTTTAAAGATAGCCAGGGAGGGACAGAAATTGTATTCCTCCTTAGAACCTTGTGATGGTTTTTAATTATTGCAGGGCCAAGAAGTTATTTATCCTTCTGGTAAATTTTAAACCCATTCTGTTGTTTTGGTTCTTTGAAGATGCTTCCCTGGTCACTCAGCAGTGAAAAATCTGCCTCCCAAGCAAGAGACGCGGGTTTGACCCCTGGGTCAGGAATTTTCCCTGGAGAAGGAAACAGACAAGCCACTCCAGTATTCTTGCCTGAGAAATCCAGTAGTCAGAGGACCTGCTGGGCTATAGCCCATGGGGTTTCAAAGAGTCAAACACGACTGGGTGGACTGAGCCCTCTGCATGCAACTGCTGCTTTCATTGGCAGCAAAGCCACTGAAGCCAGGCAGCCCGGGATTCGAACACTGATCTGCAGTTTGACTCCTGTTTGAAGCCTGTTTGACTCCAGGCTTTGCTGCTCAGTTTCCAAATCTGTACAAGGTTATAAAAGTTTGCTGAATGGCTACGTGTATGGAGATGGCAGTAAAGATATTTCCAGAAGTCCTCTTAGGGAGGAGTTTTAACATTTTCTGCTTTGAAAATCCCACTAGGGTTAGGGGCAGGAGTGGGACTCTAAAGAGCCTCCCCGCGTATAATATTAGACTGCTGGGAACCAGAGCTGTAGGGAGCTTCACTTTTTAAATAGTCGGGCATTTTACTTTGCAGAGCACAGAAATGAGCAGGACACCGAGCTGCTTCGTATGGGCGAGACTGATGGATTGTTTCTCAACAACTCTCCCTACCGTTTGTCCTTACTGCCAGAAGTCTCTTTCCAACTCTAGAGGCTGAAAACACCAGTATTAGTTACTACAAGCCTGTGACTCAACCCTGGTGGATGAGTTTAAAGATAAATCGTCTGAGATATTTCTGGGAAATGTTTTCTCTTCTGATTTAGGGTGGGAGGCAGGGGATGTGGTGAGAAATGCCACTTTTTCGTATAAGTGTACTTATATGCAGGTATAATTCCTCCAGCTATGGCAGCCATCTTGTGATCATGGGTAACAACTCTGAGGATAAAAACTTATATTCTGTGAATGGCAAAGGAAAAAGGCAAAAAGCACCTGAGTTGGGTGCTTGATGACATTATTGTGCTTCTGAATTAACCAAACCTAGAAATGATATTTCCAGTGATAATAAACTTTATTGTTTAAGCTGGGTTTCTGTTGCATATTCTGTTACCTGTTACTTTATTCAGTATAAAATTGAGGCAGCTAAACCTTGGAGATGGGAGAATAAGAAGGAGACTTGATGGTAGCACAGCAGAAGAGGACATCAGAGAAAAGCCACTTCTGTTGAGAATTTTGACATCTATTGGATGTGCAGTGTAGAACTCTGTTTCATGTCTTTGGGGAGGCATCAGCAGATTTATATTGCTTGCGAATAGTTTTGGTGCTAATGGATTGTTATAGGGGACTTGAAGAAAGGTTGAAGTCTACATCAAGAATGGTGCATGATGGTAAATTCCCTAGTGGTCCAGTGGTTAGGACCAGATGCTTTGAAGGAACTAGGTCTGGGAACTAGAATCCCACAAGCCCAGTTATGTGGCCAAAAAAAGGAAAAAAAAGTGGTGCTTAATGAAAACAAAGACCTGGGAGTAGCCTTCATACCTTACATAACTTCTAGGTTGTGTAGGGATTCGAGATCCATCTGTCAAGCATCTAGAATGATGCCTAGAACTTGGACATATATAATAAGTTATAGATGTTATTATTACCTCGCATTTTTAGTTTTAATTTTATTTTTTGATTGAGCCACACAGTTTATGGGATCTTAGTTCCCCTGCTAAGGACTGAACCTGGGGCCCTTGGCAGTGGTTAGGGAGGTCTAACCACTAGTTTGTCATTGTTGTTTAGTGGCTAAGTTGTGTCTGACTCTTTTGAGACCCCATGGACTATAGCCTGATGGGCTCCTCTGTTCATGGGATTGCCTAGACAAGAATACTGACATGAGTTGCCATTTCCTTCTCCAGGGGATCTTCCCTGCCCAAGAATCAAACCCATCTCTCCCGCTTGGCAGGCAGATTCTTTACTATTAAGTCACCTGGGAAGCCCCTTGTGTGTAACCGCTGGACTGCCAGGGAATTCCCACTAGTGTTATTATCTCAGCTCCTATATATACATCCAGGAAGGAGGCAGAAATTAGATGCTCTCGGGTGGGGCTGTACTGGAGGGCAGACCACGTGGTCACCTTTGAGAAGAAGGTCTGTGAAAACAATAAGGAGCCGAGTGTCCCGGGCAGGAGCCTTGGCAGGTGGGCAGGGAAGTCCCACAGCAGAGCCACTGTGACCCTACAGGTGGGGCAAAAGGCTGAATGCAGAGGCTAGAGGTTGAGGCAAATGGGGTGTTATCACTCAATGAGTATAAAGTTTCAGTTATGAGAGATGAAGATGTTTGGGAGGTCTGTACACAGTAAGTGCATCTAACACTACTGTGCTGCACATGTGAAAATGGCTAAGATGGTAAATTTCGTGTTATGTATTTCTTACTACAGTTAAAAAAAGGAGGGGAGGATCTCAGTTACTAGAACTAAAGCCTACAATCAGAACAGGCTCAACAGAAGCCTGACAATTTTTTGGAGAGAGGCTTCCTACATTTCCCCTGATTAGTAAAGGACGGGTTCCAGAGATTACCCTCAAGCTGCGACATAGAAGTCAAGTTTCCTCAAGAGTGGAATAATTAAGACTCTCCGCTTCCACTCCAGGGGAGGTGGGTTACATCCTTGGTCCAGGAACCAAGGTCCCGCATGCTGTGTGGCGTGGCCAAAAAAATAAAAATTAAAAATAAAGGGTGGTATAATACTATATGGGCTTCCCAGATGGTGCTAGTGGTAAAGAACGTACCTGGCAGTGCAGGAGACAGAAGCGACGTGAGTTCAGTTCGTGAGTCAGGAAGATCCCCGGGAGGAGGGCATGGCAACCCACTCCAGTATTCTTGCCTGGAGAATCCCACGGACAGAGGAGCCTGGCGGGCTACAGTCCACAGGGTTGCAAAGAGTTGGATACGACTGAATGACTTAGCAAGCAAGTAAGGATAATACTGTGCATGTTTGTGTGTGTGTATCTATATATGTAATATCTCCTTCNCCAGTATTCTTGCCTGGAGAATCCCACGGACAGAGGAGCCTGGCGGGCTACAGTCCACAGGGTTGCAAAGAGTTGGATACGACTGAATGACTTAGCAAGCAAGTAAGGATAATACTGTGCATGTTTGTGTGTGTGTATCTATATATGTAATATCTCCTTCTCTCTGTGCTTTTGTGTGTGTGCATGTATGTATCTCCTTACCTTATTTAACCTCTCAAAAGGGCCTTGAGTGTCAACCTAATTTATCTGGACAGCTATGGGGAGCCTTCAAAGCTAGGGGCTTGCTGTAGTCAATGTGTTATGAAAGGACATAGCATAAACACCACTCGAACTGAGGCTTTAAAGGTTACTGTGGACGTTTGCATCTACTTTCTTGCTCTTCTGTTCTGGCACAGGACTGGCACGTCTCACATAGCTACTTCTGCAGACTTGGTCCCAGATTGTGAAAACACATGGAGCAGAAGCAGAGCCTTGACCAATGTGGTGGCAGACATGGTACCAGAGTGAGGAACACTGGTTGTTATGAGCCACTGGGAGTCAGGGAGTCCTTTGTTACTATGGTAAAGCTGACTGATACATCTGGACAATCACCTTTTGCCACCACACAGAATCAAGAAAAATAATGAATCATTGTTTGAAGCCACTACATTTCAGGGTCATTGTAAGGCAAAAATAGATAATTGGAGCATTCTATAGAGAAGGAAGCTAGCTTGATCCTAGGCAGGGCAGAAAGAGAGAAGGTAAATTTGAGGAATATTAAAAGAGTGTGTTTGAACTCTTTTGATCACTAATGATAAAACCTGAGCAAAATGTAGAATCTTATTGGCTAAATTTACTGAAAAGGAGTGAGGATCAAATGATGTCACAGGGTTGTTTCTCTCCCATTTGTTGACTACCTTCCCTTGGTTGGATGGGTACTCTGGATTCTGAACAGTGGATTCCAGCAACCCTGAGTACAGCTTCCGCAGCCTCATGTCTTCCAAGGTTCAAGTTCAGTTTTCTATCAACCTTCTTGTCTGGTCCTGCCCACAAAGGTCCTGAGATTCACTCTGAATAGACTGAGGTCAGAGCCCACCCCTGAGACAATCCCTATGACAGTGGCTGCAGAAAAGGATGCGTTTGTTATGGGTCTTTCTGTTGAAACTTAACCAGGTTTTTTTAAAAGGAGAACTTATTCAATGATATAACTTTAAAAAAAAGAGAGAGAGAGAGAGAGAACATTTCATGAACTATTCCAATTTCAGGTGCAGTTTGAATTAGATCCAAAAGAATGTGTCCAGGATTTATTTCTTGACTTTTAAAAATTATGGCCAGCTGAGATACTCTTCCTACAGAGGATTTTGAAAACCAAGGAGAAGTGGGTTTGATGACAATAAGCGGCTACCATCAGGTGTTTGTTTTTTTATTTTTTGGTCGCTCTTTAGGGGTGTGCAGGATCTTAGTTCACCAAGGATTGAACCCACACCCCCTGCAGTGGAAGCATGCAGTCCTAACCACTGGACCACCAGGTAAGTCCCTTGGAGTTCTTCTTTCTAATTGATTTCTACAAACAACCATAGCTGTATTAGTCTTGCTGTATGATCACAGGTTTGTGTATAGTAAGGAATTGTTCTTTGTTTAAGTTCATTAGTTTTCCAACTGCCTCCAGAGGCAAGATTGCAAAATGAATCCAGATTGCCTGAGCTTAGATCCTGGCTCTCACACTGAGTAGCTGTATGACCTAAGGAGAGTCTCTACTCTGCGCCTCAGTTGATCTGTCTGTAAAATGGGATCAGCCAAAATCAACCCTGAATATTCATTGGAAGGACTGATGCCGAAGCTGAAGCTCCAACACTTTGGCCAACTCATGTGAAGAACCAACTCATTGGAAAAGACGCTGATGCTAGGAAAGATAGAGGACAGGAGGAGAAGTGGATGACGGAGAATGAGATATTTGGATGGCATGACCGCCTCAATGGACATGAGTTTGAGCAAACTCCACGAGAGGGTGAAGGACAGGGAAGCCTGACGTGCCGCAGTCCTTGGGGTCACAAAGAGTCAGACATGACTGAGCAACTGACCAATAAAAATGGAAAATGGTATTATCTACTTACCTTGTAAGCTTGTCAGTAATATATGTAAATCACTTAAGACAGTGCTTAGAACATGTTAAATGTAAATGTTAGTTGCTCAGTCGTGTCTGACTTTTTTGAGACCCCACAGACCGTAGCCCACCAGTCTTCTCTGTCCATGGGATTCTCCAGACAAGAACACCGGAGTGGATAACCATTTGCTTCTCTAGAAGATATTCCTGACCAAGGGATTGAACCCAGGTATCCTGCATTGCAGGCAGATTCTTTACTTATTCTCATTTCCATAGTAAACAAATAACTACTAATGAAGACAGGTGTTCAGAATTATGGCTATTTCAAATGGCAGGGCTTGGCTTGGTTCAGATTTCCTTTGGTAGTAAGTGACTGGAATTATATCTGCTCATACTGTGGGTCAGAAGACATTCTCATGGTATTTTTCTATGTATTTTTCACGTATTCGTCTGTCCATCCCTTTTCCCGTTAGCTGGGGAGAGAGAAACAATTCATTAGACCTCCCTGGTGGTCCAACAGTTAAAAGCCCGCCTGCCAGTCTCGGGGGCGCAGGTTTGACCCTTGCTCCAGGAAGATCCCAGGTGCTGCAGGGCAGCTGAGTCAGCGAACAACTACCGGAGTCCGTGCTCTGCAAGGAGAACCCTGTGCACCACAGCGAAGAGTAGATCCTGCTCACGGCAACTGGAGAAAGCTTGCCCACAGCAATGAGGACCCAGCACAGCCATACCTAAATAAATAAGAATTTTTTAAAAGAGAGAGAGAAATAACTCATTTCATTGTGCTTCTTTAATATGAAAAAAAAAAAAAAAATAAGCAAAGCTCTACTGAAGTCTAAAGAGAAACAAACTAAAGATTTCTTTAATTAGAATATTTTTCAGTTTAGCTTTGAACAATAAGGACCGGTTTATTGTCCTCTGTCTTTTTATCTTCTCATTGCATAATCTCACTTCTCCTTTTTTTTTTTTTTTTCACTTTGAGAAGCTTAGAAAAACCAGAATTTCCAAATGAGTGTGACGTTAGCAACTCATATCATGATGAGTTGTAAGTTACTCATAGCTTCTCCTGGTTATTTTTGTTTGGGTTGTTCTGTGTAGTTGTGGTTGATAGAACAATTGTTCTGTGAGTCTGGAATTATCTTAGCTCTAGCAGCTCACATTCCTATCTGTAATGTGTCCCTCTGTGAGAGTGGCAGGGATTAAGTTCTATGGGGACATTATCCACAGCTCTCGGTTTTGGAGGCTGTTATAGCAGGCTCCATATTGATCTGAAAGTAGGGCAAGTGGATGGGGCTGGAGAGAGGCTTAGATAAGTTGAAGTACTTTCAAAAGTCCTGGAGTGTGCAATTTGCATGGGTTTTATCCCCAGGCTAAAGGGTGGTGAGGAGGGGGAAGTGTGAATTTTGTCTCATTGCTCTGGAAGGCAGACTTGGATCACCAAGAGGAACCTGTTCAAATGCAAACATCTGCTGAACCTGTTCCTGAACTAAATTTTAGGAATGGTTTGGGAATCAGGAATCTCCTGGGTCAACTTATGGGTTTAAATAGCTACCCACATCTTAGTTGTCTCCAGGGCAATTCGACTTGTTTTCTCTTACAAAAATTTGATGTCATAAATGAAGGAACAGAAATGTGTGTATCTGAGGACTTCCCTGGTGGTCCAGGGGTTATGACTGCGCTTTTACTGTAGAAGACGGGAGTTTGACCCCTGGTCAGGGAACTAAGATCCCGAATGCCTTGTAGCCCAGCCAAAAATTAAAAAGAAAGGAAGAAAGTGTGTCCTGGGATGTTTTTAATTTTTAAAATCTTTTAAAAAATGTATTTAAAATTGGAGAATAATTGCTTTACAATGTTGTGTTGGTTTCTGCTGTAGAGTATGAATCAGCTCTAAGTATACATATATTCTTTCCCTCTTCATTTTTAAAGTCTTTTTGAATAGCCAGCAAGATTTATTGAATATTCTTGGCATGAAGAAAATATTGGTTGGTGTCGAATTAGAGTCTCACAAAACTTATATTTTTGATCCTTATACACTAATAATAATAGTTTTATTATTAATAGTATTATTAATAGTTTTTTATTAATAGTTTTATTAAGCAATTAAAATGTGCTGGGCATTAACTGACTATGGGTATAGGTATTAATATTTCTAGCTCTACTTTATAATGTAAATAACTGAAGCTTTGGAAGTTTAAGAACTTTCTTATGGGAATTGAGCATGTTTGCTGTGTGGTGCTAAGCCGGTTCACTCACGTCCGTCTCTTTGGAACCCTACAGCTCCTCTGTCTATGAGATTCTTTAGGCAAGAATACTGGAGTAACCCACCAGGGTCCTCTGTCCATGGGATTTCCCAGGCAAGAATGCTGGAGTGAGTTGCCATTTTCTTCTCCAGGGATCTTTAGGGATCGAAGAAGCGTTCCCTGTGGCAGCAAGTGGGTTCTTTACCAATCGGGCCAACTCAAAATTGTGAACAAAAGTCTGTCTGTTGCTAAGTCTACGTCCTTTGTAAGGCAGGGTACTTCGTGGAATTTTCTGTGGTAATGTTCTATGTCTCTGTGTTCCAGTCTGGTACCCACAGTACTGATGGCTTTTGAGCACTTGAAATGGCATTTGTGTGACTGAGGAAATCAGTTGCTTTTTTAAAAAAATATTTCTTTATTTATGGTTGTGCTGGATCTTTGTTGCTGCGCTTTCTCTGGCTGTGGCAAGCAGGGGCTACTCTCTAGTTGCGGGGTGTGGGCTTCTCATTGCAGTGGTTTATCTTGTTGCAGAGCGTTGCCTCTAGGTTGTGTGGCATCAATAGTTGTGGTGCATGCTCTTAGCTGCCAAGCAACTTGTAGAATCATCCCAGAGCAGGGTTCGAACCCTTGTTCCCTATTTTGGCAGGCAGAATCTTAACCACTGGATCACTAGGGAAGTCCAGAAATCAGTTTTAAATTCTATTTAATTTTAATCAAACAATTAAATTTAAATTTAATAGCCACATGTGTCTAGTGGCTACACATAGCTGTAGGACATCACATTGTTTGTTCTCTAAACACAGGCTACTCTGGATATCGAAGACAGCAAGTGCGAGCAAGTAGCTGGAGAAAAAAAATAACCTTTTACACAAATCAAAGTCATTTAAATTGCAGATTTTAAAGGAAGGTAGACCTCAAAGTTAAAAGACTCACAAAATGTAAGTAGGGAAAACTTCTTTTGGAAAGCTTTGATAGTATATTTTACTTTGTTGTTGTTGTTTAGTTGCTAAGTTGTGTCTGACTCTTTGCGACCTCTTGGACTGTAGCGGATTTCCCAGGCAAGACTACTGGAGTGGGTTGCTGTTGCCTTCTCCAAAGATCTTCCTGACCTAGGAATGGAACCTGCATCTCCTGTATTGTCAGGCAGATTCTTTACTGCTAAACCAACTGTTATTAATATATTGGCAGTGTTGATTATAAGGGATATCAGTTCAGTTCAGTTCAGTTGCTCAGTGATGTCCGACTCTTTGTGACCCCATGGACTGCAGCCAGGTCTCCCTGTCCATCACCAACTCCCAGAGTTTACTCAGACTCATGTCCATTGAGTCGGTAATGCCATCCAGCCATCTCATCCTCTGTCATCCCCTTCTCCTCCACCTTCAATCTTTCCCAGCATCAGGGTCTTTTCAAATGAGTCAATTCTTCCCATCAAGTGGCCAAAGTATTGGAGTTTCAGCTTCAGCATCAGTCCTTCCAATGAATATTCAGGACTGATTTCCTTTATGATGGACTGGTTGGATCTCCTTGCTGTCCAAGGGACTCTCAAGAGTCTTCTCCAACACCAACTTGAAAACAGGGAAGAAGTTGTGCCTGGAACTGTATACATACTGCAAGATTCAGTCCTCTACTGCTGCTGCTGCTAAGTCGCTTCAGTCGTGTCCAACTCTGTGCGACCCCAGAGATAGCAACCCACCAGGCTCCCCCGTCCCTGGGATTCTCCAGGCAAGAACACTGGAGTGGGTTGCAATTTCCTTCTCCAATGCATGAAACTGAAAAGTGAAAGAGAAGTCGCTCAGTCGTGTCCGACTCTTAGCGACCCCATGGACTGCAGCCCACCAGGCTCCTCCATCCATGGGATTTTCCAGGCAAGAGTGCTGGAGTGGGGTGCCATTGCCTTCTCCGTCAGTCCTATAGGTGTTTTCATTTAGGGAATCATGAATAACCCAAATATCATAGTTAAGGACAGAGGAGTATGTTTACAGTCAAACAATTTAACCAAGCTTTTTTGATCTTTACTTTCAGGCTTCTCCTGCCTCCAATTATCCTGTTTTCCATGAATGGTTTTAGAGCGGAATATTTACAAATTGGAGCCTTTGCTGCTCAATATTAACAAATAGACTAGGTCTCCTACAAAGAGTGATACACAAACAGAACATAGATGCCTACCTAGTAAAAGTCTCCGTGATAGCCTCTTTTCTATCTGACCTCTGGATTTACGGTTGTTACGAAAAGCTTGGCTTCTTTGTACACTAGTGCTGAGTCAAATCCCGGAGGCAGAGTTTTGGGTGAAGTAGAAAAGGATATCTTTATTGCTTTGCCAGGCAATAAAGTTTTTTAATTACTTAATTAATTTGGGTGCACCTGGTCTTGGTTGTGGCAGTGGGATCTGGCTCCCCGTCCAGGGTGGAACTCCAGGCCCCTTGCCCTGCAGTGGAAGTGCAGAGTCTTTGCCACTGCACCACTAGGTAAGTCCCACGCGAGCTCCTTCTTGGATCTGTTGTGTTTGTGTTGCCCTTTGCATAGCGTCACCTGACTGTCCACTGGGAAGGCAGGCAGTGGGTCAGAGGAAGAAAGAAAGTTTGACCGACTCTCCAGGCAGAGAGCCTTTCCCTCCTGTCCCTGCTCTGCTCCCTACTCCCCTGTCCATTAATGCAAGTGCCTGATGAAGATAGTGTATGGGGTGTGGTGGACACTCAAAGTATGTGTGGAACAGAAATCCATCTAAAAGAAGAACTGTCAAAGAAAAAAAAATTGTCAGAAGTTTTGGGACAAAGAGGAAGAGTAGAATGAGGGAAAAGAGGAGATGGTGGCTGACAGAGAGACGCCCCAAATTTGAGCCACTGGTGACAGTCATTTCCCAGCGAGTAAGGACTTCAGTGAAAGGACCTCTTGACGAAAGTGAAAGAGGAGAGTGAAAAAAAAAACTCAACATTAAAAAAACTAAGATCGATGCATCCAGTCCCATCACGTCATGGCAAACAGATGGGGAAACAATGGAAACAGTGATAGACTTTATTTCCTTGGGCCCCCAAATCACCGCAGTTGGTGACTGCAGCCATGAAATTTTAAAATGCTTGCTCCTTGGAAGAAAAGCTATGACCAACCTAGACAGCATATTAAAAAGCAAAGACATTGCCAACAAAGGTCCATCTAGTCAAAGGTATGGTTTTTCCAGTAGTCATGTGTGGATGTGAGAGTTGGACCATAAAGAAAGCTGAGTGCTGAAGAAATGATGCTTTTGAACTGTGGTGTTGGAGAAGACTCTTGAGAGTCCCTTGGACTGCAAGGAGATCCAACCAGTCCATCCTAAAGGAGATCAGTCCTGGGTGTTCACTGGAAGGTCTGATGTTGAAGCTGAAACTCCAATACTTTGGCCACCTGATGCAAAGAGCTGACTCATTTGAAAAGACCCTGATGCTGGGAAAGATTGAAGGTAGGAGAAGGACAGAGGATGAGACGATTGGATGGCATCACCGACTTGATGGACAGGAGTTTGAGCAAGCTCCAGGAGTTGGTGATGGACAGGGAATCCTGGTGTGCTGCAGTCCATGGGGTCTCAAAGAGTTAGACATGACTGAGCAACTGAACTGAACTAAAGGACTTCAAGGCCTGGTGGGGGCTTCAAGTGGCAGAAACCTGGTCCAAGTAAGAATGCAGAGAGATTCTGGGGCTAAGAATCATATCCACCAGGTATGTGGATATTGAAATCACTAGAAATAATGGCAAAGCGTAAAATTGACTAAGATCTGGGCAAGAAGGGACCCTGCTCTGGACCCTGCTTTTTAGAGGGCCTGACCCTTGCTCCCTTCTGCTGCACTACTCCCCGTTGAAAGCCCATGGGGCCAAGTGGTCATGCTCATTGGAACCTGTGCCCCTCAACCCAGCTCTGAATACCAGGGACTGGTGATTCTCTGTTCAAATGGCCAATCCTACTTCTAGGATCTTCCTAGGCTTCTTTCCTGGGTTTGTTCTCCTGGGGGCCTGTGATGCTGCAGCTTTGCACATTTAGGCCTGAGCAATGGCCAAGAGGCATCTCTTGAGTCAGGTAGGGAGATGTGAATAAAGCTTTGTAGGTGAGTGGCATAACTTGAACGTTGTGAATAGGGGTATGTATACTTGTTCTCAAGGTCTGTTCCAGTATGGGGTGGAGCCAGGACAGAGAAGAGAAGGGAAACAAAATGTGGGCGAGGGTCTGGCTACCATGCTTCTTTACACAGCCACATTCTGAAGCAGAAGTCCAGAAAGGCAGGAAATTTAAATTCAGACTCAGACTTCCAGGTTGTAGTGGAAGCACATTTGTCAAAGTTTAGAATATATTTTAAGCTTGGAAGCTGGATTTTTACCTTTAAAATTGTAGATATGTGATATGTAGACTTCTGTTTGGGATCTTGTCCTTGTGTATTAGGAATCAGCAGGTTATAAGGGTCTTCCTGCTGTGAGCCTTGACACCCATCACACATTTGGGGGATAACTTTTTTTTATTGTCTGTCAACTCTGATAGATCTGAAGTTATGTGAAGGCAGGATACCAGGCTGTCTTATTTACAAATATATCCCAGTGTTAGTGCAATGACTAACACATGGTAAGTACTCACTGCTGCTGCTGCTGCTAAGTAACTTCAGTCAGGTCCGACTCTGTGTGACCCCATAGACGGCAGCCCACCAGGCTCCCCATCCCTGGGATTCTCCAGGCAAGAACACTGAAGTGGGTTGCCATTTCCTTCTCCAAGGGAATGCTGCTGCTGCTGCTGCTAAGTCACTTCAGTCATGTCCAACTCTGTGTGACCCCATAGACGGCAGCCTACCAGGCTCCCCCGTCCCTGGGATTCTCCAGGCAAGAACACTGAAGTGGGTTGCCATTTCCTTCTCCAAGGGAATGCTATACCACTCTACATGAAGTGAAGTGAAGTCGCTTAGTCATGTCTGACTCTCTGCGACCCCATGGACTCTAGCCTACCAGGCTCATTCGTNTCCCTGGGATTCTCCAGGCAAGAACACTGAAGTGGGTTGCCATTTCCTTCTCCAAGGGAATGCTATACCACTCTACATGAAGTGAAGTGAAGTCGCTTAGTCATGTCTGACTCTCTGCGACCCCATGGACTCTAGCCTACCAGGCTCATTCATCCATGGGATTTTCCAGGCAAGAGTATTGGAGTGGGTTGCCATTTCCTTCTCCAAGTACTCACTAAATATGCCTAAAACTCTAAAATGATGACTTACATGGTTGGTGATAGCAAGTAGGGTGAAGAGAAGAGGCAAAAATGGGCAAAGTAATTGGAAAAGAGAAGTTTTTGCTAAATTGTAATAGAGCTTGAACAACAGTGTGCAAGTTTCCCTTCAGTCAATCAGAGGAGTGGCAAACATGCAACATCTATTGCCTTAAGATCTAGAGTAGAAGTAATCTATTTATTCATTCTAAGCTTTTGGTGTTTTTTTTTTTTTCTCCCCATCAAATGTGTGTTTGGACCATTTGGCCCACAATGTGAGGGCCTGGGGTTTTTGAGTGACTTATTCCCTAAAGTGCATTAAAAACCATGAACTGACATTTTAAAACGAAGAAAAAAAGAACCCAGCTTTTTGGTTTCCCTTGTAAAATTGGACCTTTGGCAAGCCTGACCCACAGTCCAATATGGCAACAATGTATAAGCTTGTGTTTATCAACAGGCCAATATCCACAACTTACAAAAATGGGCCAGACATAGCCAGGCCAACAAAGGCCTCTGAATTCATGACCTCTGAACTTCAGGTTCTCTAAGTCTCCTTTATTTTGAAAGAGTATCTTCTTCAATCTTTGCATGGTTATATTTCTCCCAACCTTTGAATGACCTCAGTGTCAAACGTTGTTTGTATCTGCCAGAGATTGTGAAAATAAATTATTTCACATACATTCAAAGAAACGCACCTGCTCCAGAAAGCAACTATTAGTGTTATGGATTCAAATTTCCCTTAATCAATTCCTACGATGACCCTAAAGGGAGATGCTAGAGAGTCTGTGGATCAGGGTTTGACTACTTCTTGAACGCTGATATTATGTATGGTGGTGAAACAGAGGTATTCAATTCAGTCGCTCAGTCGTGTCCAACTCTTTGCGACCCCATGAACTGCAGCACGCCAGGCCTCCCTGTGCGTCACCAACTCCTGGAGTTCACTCAAACTCACGTCCATCGAGTCGGTGATGCCATCCAGCCATCTCATCCTCTGTNAGTTCAGTCGCTCAGTTGTGTCCGACTCTTTGCGACCCCATGAATCACAGCACGCCAGGCCTCCCTGTCCATCACCAACTCCTGGAGTTCACTCAAACTCACGTCCATCGAGTCGGTGATGCCATCCAGCCATCTCATCCTCTGTCGTCCCCTTCTCCTCCTGCCCCTAATCCCTCCCAGCATCAGAGTCTTTTCCAATGAGTCAACTCTTTGCATGAGCTGGCCAAAGTACTGGAGTTTCAGCTTTAGCATCAGTCCTTGCAATGTAATAGATGCTAGTAAATATTGTGGTGCTGTACTTGTTTAAAATATTACTCAGTGAAGCTATACACTTCCTCTAACCCCATTTTATTAAACAGAAGATCCCTTTTCTGCTCCATGTTTACTAACTGGAGATGTCTCGTAGAGTTGTGGAATGTAAGGCAGTGGTGGTTTAGTCACTAAGTTGTGTCCCACTCTTTGCAGCCCCTGGACTGAATGTAACATGCCAGGCTCCTCTGCCCATGGGACTCCCCAGGCAAGAATACTGGAGTGAGTTGCCATTTCCTTCTCCAGGGGATTTTCCCGACCCAGAGATCAAACCTGGATCTCCTGCATTGGCAGGTGGATTCTTTACTGCTGAACCATCTGGGAAGCCCTGTGGTATGTACAGACTAGTTAAAATGAAAAAGGTTAATGGCATTCATTTGGGAAAGTCACTTATTATGAAAATAATGCTTCATTTTAAGGATATCATCCCTTTTTTGTGGATTTATTTATTTTTTGAGTATTTTCATCAGTGTAAATATATGTATATCTCACTGCTGCTGCTAAGTCGCTTCAGTCATGTCTGACTCTGTGCGACCCCACAGATGGCAGCCCACCAGGCTCCCCCATCCCTTGGATTCTCCAGGCAAGAACATTGGAGTGGGTTACCATTTCCTTCTCCAATGCATGTAAGTGAAAAGTGAAAGTGAAGTGGAGTTCTTTAATTCCAAAATAAGATAAATTGTGTGTTTTTTTTTTTTAAAGATAAAAGACAAACATAAGGTATAGTGAAGTAGTTCAGTCATGTCCAACTCTTTGCAACCCCATGGACTACAGCATGCTGGGCTCCTCCATCCATGGGATTTTCCAGGCAAGAATACTGGACTGGGTTGCCGTTTCCTTCTCCAGGGGATCTCAGGCAGACTCTGCCATCTGACCCACCAGGGAAGCCCAACATAAGGTATATACACTGATAATATACATGGTAAAACACACTTATGTCCAGAAAATTCTGTAACTCTCAGAATATGGCCATTTGGAACTCTGATATCAAATTTGACATTTGCTAACTTCAAAGTAGGTCAAGGTGTTTCTTATTACTAAGGTCAATTTACAATCTGTAAACTCCAGCACATACATGGGATGTTTTGATATGTATTGCATAATTTATGATCATTATATGTTAAGACAGCATTGCTATCAGTCATTTTAGAATGATGAACTGCTAGAAAGCAATATAAGTTTAATTGATGCCATAAGCTCAAAACCGTAAAAGGGAAATTTAATTCTTTATATGTTTCATAACTATTAGTATTAATAAATATTAACATATTTCTATTTTGATCTTTTTGCATTTTTAGAATGCTCAATAATAAAAGCATTTTTTACTTTGAAATTTGAGTTATAAAGAATGCAGACACATTTTTTTCTCAAATGAAGATCTTGCATAGAGCATGTGGGGAGGTTTCCCTGTTTCACAAAGTGGGCATAGAAAAATGAGGATTCTTCACTGGGTTCGAGATTTTCCTTCTCCTTTTCCTTCAGTTTAAAGAGATCATGGTTCTACCAGGAAAGGGAGATATTGGAGGAAAGAAGGAATGAAAGGAGAACAGAAAAGGAAGGAAAAGAAAGAACAAGGAAGATCAGAGCTAGGAGAAAGAGACAGAAGAGGAGGCACTATAAAGGGAGCTGGAGACGAGAAGGAAGAGAAGGAAAGTACGAGAGAGGAGTTTGCCCTCTTCTTTGATTCCTCTAGAAACGATGTCTTGATCTGTCTGTCCCTCTGCTCCAGAAAGATGGTCCTGTAATTTTTCCAGGGAAGGTCACAAGGTCCAATGGAAAGTTGAACCCTTAGTTGATTGCTAGGGATCATAGCAGACTGAGCTTTTACATTTTTACTCTTAAAGAGCAATGTTGTCATAAAAAAGCATTTCTATTTGATATATTTTCAAATAACAATGACAAATATATTTAGATTCAGATTTCAGAGAAAAATATTTTATACTTTTAGAGCTAACTTTTATATCTCATGCTTCACATTTTACAAAGTCATATGTATTCTAGGCATATTCTTAAAGTCAAATCAGAATGAATATTGCAAACAGTATTTTGGATTGACAACACAATGGCCCATTACATTTCAAGCAGTATTTAACATACATAGCCAAAGAGTAAAATGAAAGACGGTAGAGTTTCAAATGAGTTACCATCCATATTGAAGTGACTGTAAATGGTAATTTAATTTAGTGATAGAAAGTAGTAGGAAATTAGGAAAGTAAAATTTTAGCATCTTAAAACACACAATGTCTGACAAAGAGATAGTTTGATTTGCTTTCCGACTTGCTTTTATGTATACCTGCTAACATTTTCCTGCTCTGCAACGTCATCATACACTTCCTGGTCATCTTCAAAAGGTCTTGATGAAAGAGCACTGAGACAGCCTTTTTTCCGTTTCAATGAGTCATAGTCAATCTCTACAGCTGTTGTTTTAATATAGCCATCTACCAAAAGGGGAACAATTTATGTTCAGATAACTGTAGTTTAAATATCATAGAGTTGTAAATAAAATATCAATTATACACTTTCTTTTTACATTTTCCCTTTACTTCTTTGCTTGCAATTCTGACTTAAAGACTTGTTGACACATACTTCACTGTGCTTTGTCAAAGTCTCATGATATTGTGCTTTGGGGTAAG
>SJYX01018670.1:0-22852 GCA_006410675.1 Oreotragus oreotragus
TAATTTTAAAAAGAGTAGAGACAAAGGGAGGAGGAGTGAGATTCATAGTAAGGAGGCACAAACAGTCTGTGGGGGAGGGGCAGGGCTTTTCGAGGGAGTGAGGTGCCCCCTCTTTTTACCCTTGTTTGGTCTTCACTGCCTGGTCTGTGTCGTTCAATACTCAGTGTGAGACTCAGCGTCCGTTGGAGGTCAGCTTCGCCCCCATCTTGGTCCGTTTGGTTCCATCTGGATTTTTTTGTTTCTCTCTATATATTGCTTCCTTTCTTACACCTGGACCCCACAACCTAAAGATTTACGCGAATTCCTGCTAAAGGTTGGGGTTGGCGAGTTTTGAGCAGACCTAGGACAGCACTGGCCACATTCCCGAGCTCTGATTCCCCACAAAGAGAGACGCCGGGGCAGCCAGCACTGCAGGGAACGGTGGGGCTGATCCTGATGCCCAGAGGTGGACAGGTCAGCCACCTGTGGGGGGTGCCTGGGGAGACCAGCCAAGCCCGTTAGACCCCCGAGCCCAGCGTCCTTCCCAGGGGGCTTCAGAGACCCCATCCTCATGCCACTGCCCAGTGGGTCCAGGGCGGCATCAGTGGCACAGTCCCTGAGGCCCTTTCCTGCCCCTCCTCAGTAAGGAAATGACCTCAGGACAGACGGCGGTCAGGGGGTCGGCCAGGCTCCTTCCTAGATGTATCCATGATCCCAGGTGAAGGTGAAGGTGAAGTCGCTCAGTCGTGTCCGACTCTTTGCGACCCCGTGGACTGTAACCTAGTAGGCTTCTCCATCCATGGGATTCTCCAGGCAAGAATACTGGAGTGGGCTGCCATTTCCTTCTCCATGATCCCAGGAGGGCTCCCCCAAAAAGAAAGCAGCCCCTGGCTGTGTCTGGGGCAAGGCCCAAAGAAAGCAGGTCCACGCTCGGCCCACAGTCGCTCCTGGGGCCCTGGTGACGCCTGCAGGCAGAGTCTCTGTCCCACCCACACAGGACAGGGCCAGCTCCTCGGAGACAACAGAGCCTGATGACACACTTTCGGCCTCCAGCGTGCCCAGCACCCAGCGGGGCTCCTCTAGTTGGCTTAGGACAGCCAGGGCCCAGCCCTGGGGCAAGTGTGGCCTCCCCTGCCTGACACAGTGGAGAAGGGGGTTAAAGAATGCTGGGGGCTGGAAGATCCAGCACACTATGAGCTGCTGTGCGGATGCAGGGGAGAAGTCAGTGTTCAGGGACACTTCCTGGAGGAGGCAGAAAGCAGCAGGGTCTGAGGATGAGCTGACTTAGGAGTTCAGAGAGATGGGGAAGGAAGGACATTCACTTGGGGGCCATAGCCTGAGCAGGCCCTGACATCTTGGGACCTTACCAGGACCTTCTCTGGGGCTTCGCACACAGCAGGCGCTTAATAGTTGCACAGCTGGCAATTGTACCCACAGTAGCCAGATGGCAGACCGGCAGCGCCTTCGTTCTTCTTGCTAAGTCACACTGCTTCCCCACTTTTACCAGCGATCGCCCACATTTACCCAGTAGAAAAGCCTGGAAACTCAGTGGGCTGAAAGAAAGGCTGTTAAAATGTTCGCGTTGATGCTGGAAACATGACTGACATTCCAGCAGAGCTGGTGTTTGTCTCCTTTTTTCCTTTGCTTCCCTGCTAATTGGGGTTTAATATTTGTTGTCCCAGCCACTCACTTAGGGGTGATTATGAGTCTGCGCGCTAGTTCGCTTCAGTCCCGTCCAACTCTTTGCAGCCCCTTTCTAGCCCGCCAGGCTCCTCTGGATTCTCCGGGCAAGAAGACTGGAGTGGGCAGCCATGCCCTCTGCCAGGGGATCTTCCTGACGCAGGGACGGAACCTGCATCTCTTCTGTCTCTTGCATTGGTAGGCAGGTTCTTTACCGTTAGCGCCAATGGAAATGGGGCAGCTTCTCTTGTGACTTAAAGGCAACATGGCCTGGGTCTGAAATTGTAGCTGGAAAAGCTGATCCCAGGTACCCACAGAGGTCATGCTGGTCCTTGTCCCTGTCTCAAAATGTAACAGCCACTCCATCAGGCCTGGCAGGCACTCTTCCCACCTAGAAAATGTGATCTCTTCCCTTCATTCACTTTCTGCAGACACTTACATGAGAACTTGCTAGGTGCTGCCGGGGGCTGGGCTCTGGGGGAGGCAGAATGAGTAATACAGACCTGCTTCCTGCTTCTCTAGGAGCTTCTAGTCCCGGGGGAGACAATAATGATCAAGTCATCAATCCATCAATCAAAAACAAGCAATCAATATATCACTATATCACTTCATGGCAAATAGATGGGGAAACAATGTAGATGGTGATTGCAGCCATGAAATTAGAAGATGCTTGATGCTTGCTTCTTTGATGAAAATCTATGACCAGCTTAGACAGCATATTAAAAAGCAGAGACATTACTTTGCCAACTAAGGTCCATCTAGTCAAAGCTATGGTTTTTCCAGTAGTCAGGTAGAGATGTGAGAGTTGGACCATAAAGAAAGCTGAGTGCTGAAGAATTGATGCTTCTGAACAGTGGTGTTGGAGAAGACTCTTGAGAGTCTCTTGGACTGCAAGGAGATCCAAAAGTCCATCCTAAAGGAGATCAGTCCTGAATATTCATTGGAAAGACTGATGCTGAAGCTGAAACTCTAATATCTGGCCACCTGATGTGAAGAACTGACTCACTGGAAAAGACCCTGATGCTAGGAAAGATTGAGGGCAGGAGGAGAAGGGGACGACAGAGGATGAGATGGTTGGATGGCATCACCAACTCAATGGACATGAGTTTGAGCAAGCTCTGGGAGTTGATGATGGATAGGGAAGCCTGGCGTGCTGCAGTCCATGGGGTTGCAAAAAATCAGACACGACTGAGTGACTGAACTGACTGACATGAGGGAACGGTGCAGAGCACTCTGCTCTGGAGAAGGAAAAACAAAGTCGAAGTTAGAAACCATGGAGCATTTGAGACGGGGTCCAGGAGAGCCTCTCTGGAGCCATGTCATTTGAGCGGAGTCTCAGGCAATAGGAAGGCATTGGTGCATGGAGAGAATCTCATTCCAGGCTCTTGGCATCTCCCTGGCGCTTTGATGATCATTGAATTCATTCCTGGGCCCCAAGGAGAGTGAATGAAGCGGCAGAAACACAGGCAAGTAATGAGATGCTCAGGAAACTGCGGGCAAGGCGGCTGCTGCCTGAGGCTTGGCACAGACTCACAACAGAAAGCAGCGGTAAGAAACCAAGCAGGACCTGCTCCTCACGGACAGAGCTCACACGGCGACCAGGACTGTCCGCAGGGTGACGGGCAACTTCAGAGAGCGTCTCCAGGGACAAGAGGATCGAGGGCGTCCCCTCCACCGCAGCCTGCCTTCCTGCTCCATAGAGCGCCCTCTGGGCTTCGGCCACTTTGGGAGAAGACGGGGCCGGGCGGGGGTGGGTACGGTCCACATGGCTTCTCAGCCATAACTGACCCAGGCTGCCTGATTCTAGCTGATCTCTGACTCCTGGTAGTCGTTCCTTGCTGGGTGGCAGCTCCTGTGTCTTCACTCCCGGCCCTTGATCTGGTGGTCAAGTCTCCTGGTCTGGCCCCAGGGAGCTGTGCCTCTGTTGGGCCTGGAGCCCCAGCTGTGTGGTCTTTTCTTCCTGCCTCAGCCTAAGTCATTGGGCGTCTCCAGCCTGAGACCTTCCTGGTTCTGGGTTTGCACCCTGCATAACGACTGGACCGCCCCCACATACTGAGGAGTCACTAGGTGCCAGTACCACCCTTTCCTCTGGGGGCAGCCAACCTTGGAGGTGGCCCCCGGGAGCTCCACCTGCTGTGTGCGGTCTTGAGCAGACCCCTCCCACATGTAGCACCAAGGTTGGTCTGCGGGACCCATAGAAGATAGCAGATGTTTCTGAGATTAGGTTACAGAAGATTCGAGGTGCTCTCGGAATAGCCGTTGTGGGAAGTCAGCTGCCCTATCTGGAGCAACCCACCTGGTACAGATTGAGGCCGCCTGCCCACAGCCACGTGAGGGTGTCCTCTTGGAAAGGAGGTCTTCAGAGACTGCAGCCCGGCCAACATCCCAACTGTCAAGAAGGATCCTGAACAAGAACCACCTAGCTAAGCCACTCCTGCATTCCTGACCCATGGAGACCGTGAGATCATAAAGGTTTGCTGTCTTCAGCCGTTCAGATTTGGAGGGATTTGTTACGTGACCAGGGATGACTAACACGCTCATCTCAGCTCTTTCAATCCTCAGAACAAGTCTACGCCGTGTGGCGATGGCTGTCTCACTATACAGGCAGGAAACGGCTGCTCCAACATGTCAAATCACTGGCCCCCAGTCTCTCAGGGAAGTTGTGTAGAGGAGTAACCTTGGGCATTCGCGTCCGTTGTAACCAGACCTCTGGGTTTCCACCCACTTACAGCCACATGTTCCCACTCAGCGCGTAGGTTCTCAGCTCAGAGCTTCACTCCTCAAAATAAGCCCTGGGGAAATACTACCATTTGCAGCAACATGGATGCAACTAGAGAGTATCATACTACCTGAAGCAGACAGAAAAAGACAAATGCCACAGGATATCACTTATATGTGGAATCTAAAAATGTAGCTCGACAACCCTGAACATTCACTGGAAGGACTGATGCTGAAGCTGAAGCTCCAGTACTTGGGCCACCTGATGCAAAGAGCCAACTCACAGGAAAAGACCCTGATGCTGGGAAAGATTGAAGGCAAGAGCAGAAGGGGACGACAGAGGATGAGACGGTCGGATGGCATCACCGACTCAATGGACAGGAGTTTGAGCAAGCTCTGGGAGCTGGTGATGGACAGGGAATGCCTGGCCTGCTGCAGTCCACGGGGTCTTAAACAGTCGGACACGACTTTGTGACTGAACGACAACAGACAGAAACAGCCTCACGGATGCAGAGAACAGACTTGTGATTGAAAAAGGGGAGGGAGGAAAGCGAGGGATGGACGCGGAGTTTGGGGTTGGTAGAGGCAAATTATTACATTTATTTATTTATTATTTTAAAAATATTTATTTGGCTGCATTGGGTCTTAGATGGAGCACTCAGAATTTTTAACCTGCAACTGCAGCACTTGGGATTTCTTCTTCTTTTTTTTTTTAAGTTGTGGCACGTGGGATCCAATTTCCTGACCAGGGCTTGAACCTGGGCCCTTTGCATTGGGAGCTCACAGTCTCAGTCACTGGACCTCCTGGGAAGTCCCTGAAAACTATTACATTTAAAATGGATAAACAACAAGGTCCTACTGTACAGCACACCAAACTATACTCAATACCCTGTGATCAACCGAAAGGAAAAGAATATGAAAAAAGGAACGTACATACATGTATAACGGAGTCACTTTGCTGTACAGCAGAGATTGGCACAACAATGTTTATCAACTAGTCTTCAAAAAAAAAGTCCTGGGGGTGCTTATTTTATAATCACCCTTATTTTATGGATGAGCAAACTAAGGCTCAAAGAACCCTGACTCACTCAGGATCCACAGCTGAGGTGGAGAGAGTCTCATTAGAACTCAGTCCCCTGGGGTCACTGGAAGCTGCCTAGGGGTGGCACTTTTCAGAGCAGGGGTCAAGCCCGGGCTGGAAGTGGGGCCTGTGTGACCTCAGGCTCGCCTTCCCCTACTCAGGGCTGTGGGGTCCCTCCTCAACCTCTCCCACCCCTCAGCCAGCAAAGGGCTCAAAGCATGGCACGATGGGGACTACAGGACTGAGGTTTCGATAAGCTGTTTACTCTAGGTCTTGAATTTTAAAGAGTTTAAAGTCCAACTTGGACCCTCAGCTCCTGGGATGCCTGTAACCATGGCAGCAGCTCACGAACAATAGCAAATATTTGCTGATTGAGAGAGAGAGAGAGAGAGCCAGGTAGGGAGGGAAACAGGGAACAGGGCTTGGTCCCGGGTGCCTACAGATGGCCTGGGGGCTGTCCCCAGGGGGCACGCAGAGGCTTCCAGTAATAACACCTCTACTGAGGGGGGCACACGCCCTGTCTCTGACCCATCCTCTGGGTTTCTGCTTGAAACATGCCTTCAGGACAGCATGTCCAGGGCCAGATTCTGGGTGGGCCTCTGCACTAATAAGTTCCTTGTTTTTCTCTAGCCTCAGTTTTTTCATCTGTAAAATGGGGATAACAGACTTGTCTGCCTTTTTAGGGAAAGTCAGGTAGCTTAACTAAAGGTCAGCTGCCCTGGAGCATCATCATGAGGAACTGTTGTAAAGACCACCCCCTCAGTTGGATTCCAGATAGAAGAGATGTCAGGAGCTCCAGGCCACCATCCAGGTGGCCCAGAGAGGAGTGGGGGCTTGCTCAAGGACACACAGCAAGAGCAGCTGGACCCAGAAGCCAGCCACCCACACTTACTGTCATCTCAGGCCAGGAGGCCCTCCCCGACCAGCTGTCACCAGCTGAGAGGCTGTGAACAATGGCCATTGGGTGCTTCCTTGCGGACATGCTTGGGGCTTAACTGGAATCTGGGTCAGGGCCTGGACAGTGTCTCAGCACAGAGAAGCCGGGGAAGCAGACTCTGAGCTACTGAGAAGGGATTCAGCGTTCCCTGCAGAAGCCTGCGGAAGGAATCAGGGCTCTCCCCACAGGCCAGCCCCCTCACTTGGGGTTTCCAGGTCAGCCACTTCATGTACACACCTTGATTTGTAAATAGGCCAATATTTTAAATTATATTCTAGTGAAAAAAAAAAGATTGGCCTCCCTGGTGGCTCAGCGGTAAAGAATTCACCCGCCAAGGAGACGCAAGTTCGATCCCTGGGTGAGAAAGATGCCCTGGAAAAGGAAGTGGCTCCCACTCCAGGATTCTTGCCTAGAGAATCCCACAGGCAGAGGAACCTGGTGTGCTACAGTCCATGGGGTCGCAAAGAGCCGGGCATGACTTAGCAACAAAACAACACACACACACACAACAAACAAAAAGGTTACGTCATATTATTAAGAGAAGGTGTACAGACCAAGCACACAGAATGTCCTGCTGCTGCTGCTGAATCGCTTCAGTCGTGTCCGACTCTGTGCGACACCAGAGACGGCAGCCCATCAGGCTCCCCCGTCCCTGGGATGCTCCAAGCAAGAATACTGGAGTGGGTTGCCATTTCCTTCTCCAATGTATGAAAGTGAAAAGTGAAAATGAAGTCACTCAGTCTCAGACTCTTAGCGACCCCATGGACTGCAGCCTACCAGGCTCCTCCATCCATGGGATTTTCCAGGCAAGAGTACTGGAGTGGGGTGCCATTGAAGGCCTGGAATTGAATCTTAGCTGTTTTAGAAATTTGGGGCCTCAGTCTCCCCACGGGTAAGCAGGGCCCCCACCTTGCCTGAGCTGGGAGCCAGTCTGAATGTTCTCAGGAGACACTGCTCTGAAAGTTTCCTCGGAGCCCTCTCCACTCGGCCTCCTCTCTCGGCTGGAAGCAAGAATACATTTATTTATTCCATTTTCCTATTTCTTGCACTGCTGCTACTGCTGCTGCTGCTAAGTCACTTCAGTCGTGTCCAACTCTACGTGACCCCATAGACGGCAGCCCACCGGGCTCTCTCCTCCCTGGGATTCTCCACTGGAAACTCCTAAAATAGAACAGGAAGTGGGGCCATGAGGAGAGGTCCCTGGGCTCTGAAAGCTCCTCTCTGAGGGACCACAGGCACCTGGGACTCTGTCCCCGAGGTCGGGGGTGAGGGCGGCTGGAGGTGGGGGTGTTACCTGAGCTCACCCCGCCACACCCACGCTGCGCAGACCTGTCGTGGGCCCAAGAGGATGGAATCTTTTGGGCTGCAAACTATGGCCAAGCCATACCTCAATTCTTCTGCTTTGCCAGAGGCTCTGGCTTCTAACGGGTGGCATGGGAACCAGCGCTGCTGCCCTGGGGAAAATGACGGGTGTGTCTGCAGCAACAGTGTGGCCCTGGTCCCCGGAGGTAGAAACACAAAGCCGGCTGGGAAGGAGCTGGGCGTGCCCTTGTCTCCAGGGGGCGTGGCCAACCTCCGGGGGCGTGGCCGACCCCAGGGGGCCACCCCGCCTCCAACAGAAGGCCTACGCTAGTTCAAAACAGCAGACTCCAAGGGCTCATGGTGCACGTTTCCCAAAGGAAGGACTTCGGGGAGCTCCCCGCCACAGTCAGATCCATTGCCCTTTGGCGGGCAGACAGATACCACTCAGTCATTCCACTGTCCCTAGACAGGGATGCCGGGCCTGCTGTAGTCCGTGGGGTCGCAAAGAGTCAGACAGGACTTAGTGATGGAACAAGAGCAAGAGACAGGCAGGAACCCAGGCGCCCTGCCTTGGGAGCATGGAGTCTTGGGCACTGGACCACCAGGGAAGTTCCTGAACAAACATTTAAATAGAGCTGTTGGTTGTTAGTACGCAATTTATGATGACTTCTTAAACTGTGCCTATGCACTACATGTCTGTTATATATATGGTATCTGATGACAAATAGCCTTCAAAGAAAGCAAATGCAGTATTTCTTGCCAGTCTTGAGTCTTGAGCCAAGATACAGACCCTTCATGACCCATGCCATTCCCTTAAGCACAGAAAGCCAGGGTTTGGGGTGCATTATTCCCGCAGGACCTGGTCTCTGGTATGAGCGACAAGCAAACGTCAATCTATCCACAAGCTTTAGTCTTCTGTGTTTTATTTCTGCTCGAACAAGGTTTCAAAATGTGCTCATGAATATTTGCACTGACAACTACAGAGACCAGGACTACTGCTTTGTAGAGAGAAGTAAAACCATCCGGTAAATTTGCCTAGTGCTTCCTAGAGAAAACAATAGGAAGCCAGCAGCCTGTCAAGGCCAAAGTCACATAACCAAACACGCGCAGTCCTGGCCTTGACAGGCTGCCTTGTTATGTTGAAGTCCCCAGTAACGATCAAATCGCTTCCATGTGACTGCGCAACACCAACCGCAGACAGTCAGCTGTGGTGCTCTGAGCCACTGAGATTGAGGTCAGTGGCCTTGTTGGTTCGTTCGCAGCTGAACGTGGAGCAAGGAATCATTAAGGAAAAAGACCCCCATGGAAAATGCCCAGCCCCCAGCACTGACCGCCTACAGCCTTTTTTTTTTTTTTTTTTTCTGTGCCAAGTCTCAGCTGTGGCGGGGGATCTTTGATCTTTGTTGCAGCATGCGGGATCTTTGGTTGTGGCAGAGGTCAGTGTTCTGGAAGGAGTACTTTGGTCCCATGTTCTGGGTTCAGAGTTTCTCCAACTGCAGGAAGGAAATTATCTGACTCAGCAGGGGTTCAAAACCCTGATGCCTGAAAGAGGCCATGTCAGGGAATCAGGTAAGGTGAGCCCAGTGCCTAGCGTGGGTAAGAAATAAGAAAACTCCTCAGCGCCATTCAGAGGGAGATCTGAGTAGCTGCTGGTTTCATCATGAAGAAGCCTCCAAATAAACCACTCTCCGCCTGATCTCAGCACTTTGGATTCCACGGGCCCCCAAGCAGGGAATCTGGCCCAATTTCATGTTCTGCCCAACACGAATGATCGAGTTCCTGCCAAGTCATAATACACAACATTGAAAGTGGACTCCAGGGACCTCAGTGACCCAGGGATGAGCTTGGTTTTAGAAGTCACAGCTTCCATTGCGGCCTCAGGATCGAGTACACCCAGCACACGGTGTCATTTGGTTCCAAGACTGGACTCTGCTCCCTTAAAATAGACATTCAGGTATTTCCATTTGGGAAAGGGACAAACTGAGTTATACTCTGCAGCTACTGAAATGGAATAAAGATACAAACTAGAAAGTGCTTGTGAGGCGGGCGTTCCTGACCTTGGGGGAGATGAGGAAAAATGTTGACATACCTGCCAGGGCCAGTGGACACAGAGAGAGGCACTGGCAGGGCACGCTGGCACTAGGTCCCCTCGGAGCCAAAAGCCAGAAGGCGGGGGTGGGCGTGGAGGGACCTTCAGAGTCACAGGCTGGCTTGGGCCCCAGCTCCACCCTAGGTCAGTTATGTGTTCCCAGAGTCACTGTTAATTGTTCCACGCATTCACCTGTTAATTGGGGTGAACTCTTATAGGGGGTTGTGAATAGGATTAAATGAGACTTTATGGCAGAACATACCCAGAGCGGGCTTCCTTGGTGGCTCAGTGGTAAAGAACCCATCTGCCAATGCCAGAGACATGCATTCGACCCCGGGGTCAGGAAGATCCCCAGGAGAAGGAAATGGCAAACCTCTCTGGTGTTCTTGCCTGGGAAATCCCACAGACAGAGGAGCCTGGAGCGGTACAGTCCACAGGGTCGCAGAGCTGGACACGATTTAGCGACTAAACAAGAACAGTACACAGGTTTCCCATCTAGGGCAGGGTCGTCAAGCGAAGCCGGATTCCCAGCTGAGATGACAGGGACGCGCTGGGGACAGAGAGGCTGGGTGGAGCCTGCAATGCACCCCCAGACTGAGCCTGGCTGGGGTTGAGGAGGCTAGGGCAGTCCGGCACCACACCCTCCCCCAGGTGTTCTCCACTCCCCTGGGGCTGCCCACCGGGGCCCAGCCCAGGCTGACCAGAGAAGCCAGCCTTCTGCCAGAGGTCGCGAAGCCCCAGCACTCCCTGCCCTCAGCCCCAGACATGGAGAAAATAGACACCGAGGCTGTCTTCCAGTGCATTTTAATCAAAATTCCATCATCAGAAGAGTTCTTGTAGCATACAGTGTTAGGATGGGCAAGTCAGCTTGGTCCTACAAATGGAACAGTCACAGATTTGCACTTTGAACATGTATGAAAAATAAAATATATAATATTTAGCTATATAAATTTCCCCACTGAACCACATCTATCTTTTAAAACGAATGATGACCTCTGTCCAATAATCTAAGCAGCCTGGAGTCACTGAGCAGGCACCAGCCCAACAACATCCGTTTCCTGCAGAAGTTCTGGGGGAAACAGTGGAGACAGTTGGATGCTCACAGGAATCCACATGAATTAAAACGAGCACGTGCCTCACAGTGGGGCAAGACGTCAAAAAACCGGGAGCGGGTTAATGGCTGCTCTTTTCTGTTTGGGAGGGGGGGCGGGTGGGNGAAAGCAAAGTCTTAACTGCTGGACTGCCAGGGAAGTCCCACCCCAGACTCATTTTCTGCCACAGTGAGGAACACAGACACGTGAGAGAAGCCCTTTGGTGTCACAGTTCACACGTCACCCAAGGACCTTCCACTATGGAAGGCTGCAGGGCCCACGATCACCGTTCCAACCTCTCTGGAACCTGTCTCTTATACACATCTGAGGGGGGGCGGGTGGTGGTTAAAAAAATAAATTCCCCAAACCACATGGCATGGTTGTAAAAGCTGCAACTGAACTTTTGGCACCAGTGGGAAAAAGACACCTTTCAAAGCCAGCCAGGATTCCACCAAAGTGCAGGTCAGAGGGCAAGCTGACAGCAGGCGGGGGGACAGCGGCCCGGGCCCTTCTGTGTCCAGGGTTCCCGTTCACAGCCCCCTCCCTGGAGCCATGGACACGCCCCCACCTCGGAGATCAGTCAGGGCAGTGTCCAGGCAGCCTGCCTTCCTCCGCACGCTCAGGAGTTCCTGGGACAGAAAGATTCATAGCATAAAGAACACCAAGAGAAAGGCCCTTTTTTGGGGGGTGAGGGGGAGAAGGGAGGGGCTTCGCTGCGTGCTCAGCTGACAGCAAGGGTGTACGCGACACACAAGGGACACGGCCGCTCTGGCAGGACGACGCACAGCCTTCGAAGGGGACGGACAGACAGCGCACACGGAACACCAGGGATCCGTGAGAGCGGGCAGGGGTGGGGCGCGCTAGCGTTTACAGGGGTTCTGAGCAGGAGTCAGGAATCCGTCCACCTGCGGATCAGGGCTCCTCCCTGCCCCAAACCAACAAAATCGTGGTTTGGAACAGATAAGCTGGTGACAGACGCCGCCACAGAGCCTCAGGCTTAGAGATGCTCTGGGAGGGGGCTTTGGGGGCCCCCCGCCCACTGTGGCAGGAGGTTTGCACGCAGTTCCACTGGGGGCGTGAGGGGAACGGCCGGGCCCCTGCCTCCCGGACAGAGGGGCGGGTGGCTACAAGTCAAGGAGACGCTCCTCGCAGGTCTCCACTGGCCACTTGGAAGCCCCTCCGAACACGTCCACGTTGTTGTCCACCCAGGGGATGATGTTGCCTGGCATGTTCGTGGAGCAGTTGGCAATGTTGATGATCTCCTGTGCGCGGAGGACGCGGTCCCAGATGTTGAACTGGCTGAGCTCCCCGACAAATGCCTGCGTGGCATCGAACCTGCCACCGACTGTGTCCTGGGGAAGGGGGACGGAGTGAGTGGGGGCAGGCTCGGGGCAGGCGTGTCTGTCCCCTCTCCCAGGCGTGTGACCCGCCTGGCGGGGGAGCGCCAGCTTGGAAGAGACGTGGGGCAGGAGCAGACTCCCAACTCAGATGGCACCCCGTGACCATTGAGTCCTGCTGCTTCCAAAGCTCTAGGGCTCGTGAGGCCCAGGAGAGGGCGTGCCTCAAACCACCCCACTTTTTGGAGGGGAGATTAATGAGAGAGATCCTCCAAGACCCCTGAGCTGGAACTGGTCCCAGGTCACTCGAGAGCCAAGAGCCCCGACTCAAGGCCCCCAGAGGACTGGCGTCTATTCCCTTGACTGCCACCAGCAAACCCCAAACACGGGCTGAGATGTGAACTCTTCTCTGCCCTCCGCTTCAGGGGCGAGCTTTCTGAGGGCGGCCTCTGAGTCCCTGACCCATCTCAACCATAGATGTGGTTCCCCAGGTGGCCATGCTGGGGATCAAGGTCATGACCCTGAGCCAGGAGCCCCTGGAAGATGCCAGTACCAGCCAGGGCCCAGCATCCCGAGTCAATATAGTGGCAGGCAGAGGCCATAGGGCCAGAGATGGCCTGGGGTCCCTGGAGCTCTGGGGACACTCCTGCCTCTGTTGGATAGACTCCACTCTGGAATCTACAGAATGCACCACATCAACTTGGTCCCTGCTAGGAAGGGCAGGATGTGTCCCCATCCCCGCCCTCACCCCCTCAGGCCACAGGACAGCCCAAGCTAGGCCGGCGGGGACCCCAGGTGTCCAGCCTGGCTGTCGTGCCGCGGTGACCAAGGCCAGTCCAGCAGGCAGAAGGCTGGGTGGGGCCCCAGGCAGGGAGACAGCCGTGTGCTGCGTGGCCAGCCACTGCACTCACCTGCTCCTGCCCAAGGATGAGCACCCCGCCCGGCTTGATGGGGTGCCACGGGGCCAGGTTCTCCCCGGTGCCCAGCTTCTCCCCGTCTTGGAAGGCCTCCCACATGCCGTCCCGCGTCGTCCAGGTGACACAGATGTGGTGCCACTTGCCGTCACTGACAAACAGGGGCAGCTGGGCGACCTGCGGGTGGCATCGTGCAGGTAAGGGCCCCTCGGGGTTCCCAGGAGTCGGACCTGGGGGGACTGGAGGCCCTGAGCCCACTGCCGCTCTCATCAGGGACGGGGGGTCCCTTCTGATCTCCCCCCTCTCTGCTCTGTGGGTAACATGCCCAGCCCTGCCAGCTCATAGGGACCCTTGGACTGGAGACACCATATATGTCACAGACTCTTAAGGGGAAAGGGGCAGCCGGGGTACAAGCCCCTGACCCCAGGGGGCCCCTGCTCTCGACTGGACACGCTTGGATCCTGGCTTGGCTGAAGGTCTGGGATACTGTGCAGACCAAGCAGATGAGATGGACAGCTCCCTGCTCCTATGCTTGTTCTGAATGCCTCTTGCTGGAGAACCCAAAGGGAAGTCAGAGCTCTACTGGGCAACTTCTTTGGAAATCAGTCAGACAAGGCATCTACACTCTGCTAGAAGGTCCCAACAGCCATCGCGACACTTGGGGATCCACGTGTGTGTGTGTCCCCCTGGGCAGGCCACCTACCATTACGTGTGAGCGTGGGGGGAGGGTGGGAGTGCACACAGGGCCTTTCCGCCCCACACCGCCTCCCTGAGGTCCTGTAAGTCCTCTACAGACCAGCTCTGCCGTCAAGCATCATGTTGTTACTGTTGGTGTCCTAGCAACCCGGAGCTCCCTCCCAGGAATCGGCTGTTTACACGACATCGAAACCGAGAGGAAAACAAGGCTCTCGGCTCTACTTCGTCCAGGCACTTTATTTAGAACAATTAATTCCCAGCTCAAGGACGCGGTCACTGCCGGAAGGAGCCCCTCAGGTGGATTCTGTAGCGTTTCCCACTTAAACAACTCCAGCAGAGCAGTTCAGTAGAGACAGGCAGGGTGGGGGCCGAGTGCCCGGTGAGCCCTCCAGGGCTGTGCAGCCATCCACCACTCAGCCCAGGAGGGAGGATATGAGGCTGCGTGTTGGGTGACGTGCAGCCCCACAGACGCCCAGAGCTGATCTCTTAAGGAGACCACATTCCTGAGTGTCAAAATAAGCCAGGCTATCAAAAAGGGACATTTACTCTGGAAAAGGCAGGACTGGAGGGACGGGAGACAGATGGGTGGTTGCCACAGGCTGGGGTGGGAGCAGGAGGTGACTATAAAAGGGAACGAAAATCAACACAACATTGTAAAGCAATTATCTTCCGATCTAAAAAAGGACAAGGAGGAAATCTGGGGAAAGAGGCAACTGTTTTATATTTTAATTGTGGTGGTTACACAGTTATGCATTTGTCAAAACTGGCTGAACTAAAAAGTACGAATTCTACTGTATGTAAATGTATTTCAAGCCACCCCCCCCCCCCCGACCCGCTGAAAGACATGCTCATGAGAAATATCACACAATCGCGCACACATACATACACCCCCTCCCCTATTCCTGGGGAACCGCCCTGACTGGCCTGAGGGCCCCCGAAAACTCAGGCTGTCCCGAGCAGGCCCAGTTCATTCTGATCCTTCTTTTCAACCCCCCCCCCCCCCCCCCGACCCGCTGAAAGACATGCTCATGAGAAATATCACACAATCGCGCACACATACATACACCCCCTCCCCTATTCCTGGGGAACCGCCCTGACTGGCCTGAGGGCCCCCGAAAACTCAGGCTGTCCCGAGCAGGCCCAGTTCATTCTGATCCTTCGTGGCCTCTGTGCCTGGACCCTCTGTGGCTTCTTGGTGGGACTCACCATTTGGATCCCCACAAGCTACAGCTGCCTGGCCCCCTGCCCCCTGCCTGGTCACCTGCCCAGAGTGGGACTGAGTCAGGGCCAAACCGTCCCCTTTGGGGAGAGGACAGCCTTGCGGTCAGATGTCAGACTTCCTGCAACATCCCAACCTTGGTGGCCACCGAGATGGGGGGAGGGTGGGGGCCGTCCCAGTGGGCTCACCTTGTCATTGATGAGCAGCTCGATGGGGTTGTTGCCCCACTCAATCAGCACGATCTCGTTGGCCTGCCCGGGCACGGCATAAGAGAACGGGGTGCCGATGCCCGGCGAGGCGCTGGACCGCAACCACAGGCAGATGGTGAAGGCGTACAGCTCAGGCAGCGTCTTCTTGATCTTCCCGTACAGGTAGTTCGTGCGGAGGGGTAGGGACACTTTGAACGCATCTGGTGACTTGAAAGCACTGTTGCCTGGGGGTGGGGAGGGGGCGGGAGGAATAGGGAGGAGAGGTTGACAGCATGTGAGTGCCCCCCTCTCTTTCCCCATGACCAGCACAGCCCAGAGCATCAGTTGACCTGGACCCCCTCCCTGCAAGCAGGTCCCCCAAGCACAGCACATCTGCTACAGACTGGCTGCTGTCCAAGGTGCTGAAGTGGGAAACAGGCACATCCTTGCTCTTAGAAGCTCGAGGAAGGGGGAAGAGGCACGCTGGATTTAACCTTCTGGTTAAACTAAGCCAAAAAACCCTTCCTCAGCCATGTCCTGTTGCCTCTGCTGTTTCCTAGAAATCTCGGCCCCTTCAGAAGGGCTGGGCGGGGGCCTGCTGGACTTGGGCTTGGAGGTGGGTTCCCGGCACCCCATAAACACTCGTCCACCAATGAGTCCATGTCACTTCTCCCCCAGAAGAATCACCACCGCCCAAGGTAAAGGAGTCAGGCACCCATGACTCGACACTACAGCTGAACTCAGAAGTGGCTTTTGGACTAAACCCCTGAGTGAATTGCTTTGCTCAGGACCTGCCTTTCCCTCCTCGAGAGAAAACCAAGTTTACCGACCCGTTTCCAGCAGGAGGCAGAGACTCCTGACCCACTGAGGTGAGCCCACCAGCCCTGAGCCTTGATCCCTTGGGGCCTACCTGGGGCTGTCGCCAAGCATGTGGCGCTTCCAAAACCTTTGGCAAACAACTGAAACTCTTAAATAGGTCTAAGTCATTTTCTGTACAGTTTTGGTTGAAGCTCAAAATTAACAACATCATAACTAAACACACAGAGGACAAGCCCCTGTGTGCTCATCACAGATCCCAGCGTTTGCAGGGGACTGCAGACTCTGCACCGTCACAGCAAAACCTTCTCTCTTGTTGGGGACCAGACACTGCTGGGGAAGGAATCTAAATGCCCGTCACTCCTTCAACAAGTATTTATTAAGCACTGACGAGGGGCCAGAGGATCCTCATTTCCGTCAAAGACAGGCAGGCTCTCTCGGCCTGAAACCGCACTGCCTGTGTCACTAGTGGATGAAATCTGCTCCTTCCTTGCCCTGCTCTGTAGAATAGGAGCCAGAATGGATGAACCATTCTCCACCACGAGCCCCCAGTTTCATTTTTTTAAAAAAGATTTTTGATGCGGGTCATTTTTAAAGCCTTTATTGAGTTTGTCACAATCATGTTTCTGTGTTTTATGTTTTGGTTTTTTGGCCATGAGTCATGTGGGATTTTAGCTCCCCCAACCAGGGATTGAACCTGCACTGCCTGCATTGGAAAGCAAAGTCTTAACTGCTGGACTGCCAGGGAAGTCCCACCCCAGACTCATTTTCTGCCACAGTGAGGAACACAGACACGTGAGAGAAGCCCTTTGGTGTCACAGTTCACACGTCACCCAAGGACCTTCCACTATGGAAGGCTGCAGGGCCCACGATCACCGTTCCAACCTCTCTGGAACGGGCAATGTAGAAACATCAAAGTCTAAGCTTCACATGTAGTATTTCTTTCTATCTGCTGACTATGCAGTCTTGCCTGACCCCCCCTGACCTCCCAAGGCTGAGGAGCACCGGGAGAGGGGTGGGAAGACCTCATTGCCTGGGGAAGCTGAGGGCAGGGCCAGGCCAGAGGTTATGCTGAGACGGGCCCCCTGTGCGGCTGAAGCAAAGCTGAGAGACCCAGAAAGTCCTGGATCCCTGATTTTGCAGGTTGCACAGTGGCAGCACCAAGGCTCAGAGGAGGGCACCAACTTGCCCCAGGTCATACAGCCCGCAAATGACAGAGCCAGGGACGGAAGCCGTGCTTCCCAAGACACGCAGCTGCAAATGCTTAACGTGCAAATGCTTGTGTTTCCACGAGATGTGATTACCTAATAGGGAGAAATGGCTTCTCTCCTTGCAGGTGGGCAGGCTTGCTGATTTGATCAGGCTCGGGGCCGGTAATATCGTTAGCCCAGTGATAACAGATCGGTTCCATCAAGGCTGGGAGAGCCGAGGGGCGGCCATACCCTGAAAGCCGGCGCCCTCTATTCATATAAAACAGCTTGGAGGTTCAGAGGAAACTTAGTTAAAACCAATTAAGGAATTAAAGCGCTTGGCCGATAAATCAGAGACTGCAGGTGGCCGACAAGCCAAAGATGGGGAGCAGCCTGGGGCTAAGAGACAAGGGTTCCAGTGTTTACTTCCGCTCTGAGCTGGGCTCTGCCTGGCTGGAGCGCCCGGAGTCCAGAGGCCCCCACAGATGAGCAGGTCTCCCAGTAAAGAAAACGAGCACCCCTGGAACCTGGGCGGCAGGAGCATCCACATGCAGGTTGGAAGCTCAGCACTGGGCTGGGAGGAGCCTCCCGCCAGCAGGGCTGAGGCCCGCATGCCGCTCCAGGCTGCAGCCTTCGTGACGCTGATCCTTGGGGGTCGCCGCCTAACACCACCCCAGCTCTGCAGTCTGCCGGCCACGTGAACGCGGGTGTCACTCAGCTCTGACTCAGTCCCTCATCTAACCAAATCCCATCTCACTGGGCTGTCGCGGGGATTACAGAAGACAGAACGTGGAGCTCAGAGCCCAGCATCTGGCACAGGACAGGCACTTAACAGGCAGGAAATGGTGCACCGAAGGCCAGAGAACCCCGAGGGCCTCTCTCCGTGTGTAGTTGAGGTCCGTCTCCCCTGGGCTCAGCAGGATGCTTCTAAGGAACACAGTGTGCTTGGAAGGAACACACTCATGGTACATTTGGGGGCTGGCAGCTTACGTCTCTGCTCACACCTGTCACATACATGACAGACAAGAGAACTGCTCAGAAGACAAATGATCACCTTCCTCAAAGACTCACCCTGGGGCTGGGTGGAGCACACAGGATTCTAGAGCTCTCCTCCAGTGGTCGAGAGGCAGCGGACCCGGAGCCACTGCTCACTGCCAGGCTCTGCAAGAATGGCCCTGTCCTTGGGGAGTCCAGCTCTAGTCTGGACACAGACCTCGCCTCTGTGCCAGGTGAGCTCTGCGGGCTTTCTGCAGCACCCAAGAGCGTGGGTGCAGGAATCAGACTGACTGAGGTGAGGCCTGACAGTGGCTTTCTGGCTGCGAACAGACACACCAAGGTTGGGAGGGAGAGTCACAAAGGGGCAGCCCCTGGGTGGCCAAAGCCAAGATGAAGGAGTTTGGAGGAAGCCATGTGAGACTCAGAACCGCCCTGGAGTCACAGAACAAGATGGGGAAGGGCAGGGTTATGTGCCTGTTGCCGTCCATTAGCCAGTGGCCTGGGCCCCACCTTGACCCCCTCTCCCCGAGACAGATGACAGGTCTGGCTGAGAACCTCGGAGCACTTTCTCATCTATGAAATGGGTATAACAAGAGTCCTGTCTCCACACTCGAACTCAGTAGACTTCTACCAACCCACTTCCATTAACTCACTTTCTTGTAGCAACTCAGCCACCAGGCCAAGTGAGGTACATGGCCACCAAGGACTCTGGCAAAGCCCTCCCCTCACTCTGCAGCCATCCTCTCCCATCAAGATACTGAGTAACTGCAGTGTGCCCGCTCCCTCAGCCTGCAGGTCCCATGAGGGCGAAGCTGGGCAAGGGAAGGTGAGCCACCCATCCCTGGCCCCAATGGTGCCTTCCTCTCCTCCTGCCTAGTGACAGAGAGCTAAGTTGCAGCTGCTCTGCCTTTGAGGAAGGCCTTTGAGACATAAGGAGCTTCCTGAGGCCACCCAGCAACGGAGGTGAGGCAGAGAGGACTTTTTTTAACTCAAGAATCCAAGTGCAATGATAATGGTAAGGAAGGAAGAATAGGCTTTCCTGGAAGAAGAGAGCAGGAAAGAGATGAAGGAACCCTTTGACTTTGGGGATGCTGCTGCAAAAACGAAAAAATCAGATGAAACAAAAACACTCTCTCCTTGGATGACTCCATCTGGCCCAGCTGAGCCAACGTAGCTGAAGAGTACGCGGACATTCTGCCACTGGACAGTCACCTGCCAGTTCATACAACTGAGTCATCAGAAGCTGCCCTTGTCGGGTTAGTGCATTTGAAAGGTTATAATCCTATACCCACAACCAGCAAACCTAAAACTTCACACCCAGCACAGTTTGAATGATCTAGGGCCCTTGATCCCTTCCCTTCCTGTTTCCTGTGGGAGAAACTCACCCACCAGAATCTGAGCAGAGAAGAGAAAGAGACTCAGAGTCCGCTGCAGGGTCTAGTTAAGAAGGGACTGAAATGCCTGCGTGGCAGGAGGTCAGGAATCAGACTGGACGAGCGGATCCTTAGCGTCTTGCTTTTTCATGGACAATGCCAATGGGGCTGGGGACGGGGTGGGGTTAATTCCAGAGACGGCTGTTGTCAGTCACCGCGATTGTTTTTGCTCAAACAGCCAGGAACCACCAGGCAGGCAGGGCCACAATCACTGCTGAAAACGGGGTCTGAGCATCGGTGATGAAAACCAGGACCCTCCCAGCCGCTAGCAGCGCCCCCTCCATCTCCACTGAATCTCTGACCAGTGCCGACAGGGCCAACTCTTTGCGCACCACGAGATGACTCAGGTTGAAACAGCAACACCTGGCCTGAGAGGTCAGAGGCAGGAGGGAGAGGCGGGCTGCGGCTGGGATGGTAAGGAATCAGGTGGTTTTCTGCCCCCTGCATTGGAGGATCAGAGGTGAGGACGGGAGAGCAGTCTCAGAACCGGGAGAGCAGTCTCAGAACCGGGCAAACTCAGGAGCAGAGCTCCCCGCCAAGAGTTACCAGGCAGGGGTCTAGCAGTGACCGCTGCCTCAGGGGCCCAAGTGGCCGCGTCTGTCAGGGGGCAAGATGGCAGTGCCGCGGGCTCCTCCGGGCCTGCCCTCCCTTGCTCTGAGCCGCGCTTCACCCCCTTACGCGGCAGCCAAGTACCGGACCGAGACGATGGGCTGGGGGCGGGGCGGGGGGCGGCGGTGGAGAGGCGGCTGATGGACGGCCGCCAGGGGGCGGCAGAGACACCAGCCCGGCGCTCACCTCGCTCCAGCTCGGTCACCCTCTGCAGCAGCGCGTTCAGGGCGCTCTCGGTCTTCTGGCGGTGAGCCGAGGTCTCGTTGTGGAGCAGGGACTTCTCGTCCTCCAGCTCGGCCACCTTGCGCAGCAGCTGTCTCTCCAGCTCCCCCAGCCGCCGCTGGAGCACCTCCCGAAAGTCGCCGGGCAGCACCGCGTTGGACACGTTCGCTCGGAGCTGGTGCTTTCGGTGGGCAGGGGGCACAGGCGGGAGAAGTATTAGGGCCAGTTTAAAAACGAACTGTGAAATGGAGCTCTAATGGCCCCACCACACAGGGAGAAGCTTCCCAAATGGGAATATTAAATCGTGCCAATGGCGGGAATGGGAGCATTTCACTCGTGTGTGGGGTCAGGGTACGGAAAGGATTTCAAAGTCAAACAGCAATTACTCTGCTGCAATATTTTAAATTTAGGAATCTCATTTCCCTTCTCAGGAAGCTGTGTTCCTCCTCTCACTAAAAAGCCAAAAATTTAACCATCTATCATTCCCAAGTAAGGACCAAAATACAGCTAGGATTTTTTTTTTTTAAGAGGTAATCAAATGGTCCTCAAGGAAGACGAGCTTTCATCTAGCCGCCCCCTCCCAACCCTCGCAACCTCCAAGCTCCGGTAGGGCCCAAAAGTGCATGACTATGCTTGCAGAGATGTTACCGGAAAATAAGAACTCTAAAACAGGGCTAGTCTGAATTCCAGGAATCTTTGCTTTTAATGCTGCTTTTAAATCCTCACTTCCTATTTCTTTTATTCCTCTACCATTCTGCTGGCTCTGGAGGATGCCGGCTGCTGTCTAGCCACCAGTCCTTGGCAAGCTGTCTACCCCTCCCTCTAAGTGTTCCAAATTGTAAAACAGATTATAGGATCTGCCTGGGGGGGGCTGTTGCACGGGTTAAAATTAGATAATATGCCTGGCGCATATTTAGTGTTCCAGAAACGTTAGCTCTTATTAATCATAATGAATCGAGGGATATACAGATGCTGGAAATACTGTATTTAGCCATCATGCCAGAGGAAACTCTCAAATAATTTTGCAATAATTACCACCTGTAATTGAAATCTAGTTTTGCTAAGAAGTATTTTTGTGAACATGTGTAACAGAAACATCCACACTTCTTAAACGGGGCGGAGAGTAAAAGATGGAAATTAAATGAAGATTTCTCTCAAAGTTCCGAACTGCAGACACCTTCCGAGAAGGGAAGGTCTCTTCCCCCAGAGCAATCGGGAGGGACACCCTAAGGATCTGTGCGCGCAACTGGGGGACAGCGTCTTTGAAGTTAACCAGCTTAGAGGTGCGCCTGGTGTGAACCGTGACCCGCCCACGCTCGCCTTCCGCGGAGACCCCGGGGCCTCCGGCTGCTCTGGTCCAGCCGAATTTGATTTATAAAAGGTAACACCGGACGCCCGGGGCTGCTGACCTCCCGCGGAAGCCCCCTGTCCCCTGAGACAAGGTCTAGAAGCGCGTCCGGCTCGGGGAGACTGAGGAGATTTATAAAGAAGGGGGGGGGCGTCCCCATTCGCCAGCCTGGACCTCGGGGAGTGAATGGCCCCACAGCTGGCAGGCCTGGCACGACTGGGTTGAGGTGGGCGGGAATTTAACCTTTTCCTTCTAGCAAAGAGGTGGGGAGGAGGGATGCGAGCCACGCAAGTTTCGGAGCCAGACCGAGAGCGCCCCTGACCCCAAACCCAGCTCGCCTGGCGTCCGAGGGCACCCGGGCGGCGGTGTCCCGCGCAGCCCAGAGGCCAGGACCATGCGCCTCTCCTCTGCCCCGTTTCTCGGGGGTGTCCCCCCAGGGACCCCGCGCCCTGCTACCTCCAGGCTCTCCAGGCGGTCTTTGAGGGTCTGCAGAGAGCGGCTGAGCTGCTCCACGACGTGGCCGGGGTCCCGCGGCAGATCGCCCATGGTGTCCTTGCCCGAGGCTGCCCGGCCCGGCGCCTTGCCCCCTGCCAGCCCCTCGCAGCGCGCCAGCTTGGCCGTGAGCTCGCGGATGGCCTCGCGCTGCGAGCCCAGCGTCTCTTTCTGCTGCACGACGGTCTCACGCAGCTGCAGCACCGCGGCCCGCAGCTCCTCCTCGGGGCTCAGCGCGCCGCCCTGCATGGGCATCGCGGGCAGCGGGCAGCCGGCGCGCGCCGCCTCCGGGGGCAACGCCGTGCACACGAAACGGCTGCTGGGCGCCGGGCCGTCCTGGGCTCCGGCGGCCATGGCGAGCGCCACGCTGGCGGCCAGCAGCGCCAGCATCCCGCCGCTGCCGCCGCGCTCACTCCAGCGTCCGCAGGCGGGCCGGCGAGCCGGCGCCGTCGGGGCGCGCGGGCGGGGGGCGCTTGCGCGGTGGGCTGCGGCCGGGCGCGCCGCTCGAGGGCAAC
>SJYX01018670.1:22982-59499 GCA_006410675.1 Oreotragus oreotragus
CCGCTCGAGGGCAACGTGAGCGCAGGAGCCCGCGGAAGCCGCCCGCCGTCGCGGAAGCCGCGCGCTCTGTCCGACTCTGCGCTCTGACCCGACCGGGCCCGCGCGCCCTTTCTTAAGCTGGAAGGGCGGGGGGCCCAGCGCGTGGGGCGCGGCGCCGCGAGCTCTGATTGGCCCAGCCTGGCGCGCGTCACGCAGGGGCGGGGCGGGGCGCCTACTCACGGAGCGGCGTACCAGCCGGCGGGCGCGTGGGCCAGAGCCGAGGGAGCGAGCCTGGGGCCCGCGGCCATCGGGAGGGGACGGCTGAGGTAAAAAAAAAAAAAAAAGGGTCCTGGGTGCCTTCAGGAGCCTCGGCCGACGAGTCCAGGCGCCCCTCGGAACCCCCCTCCGACGCCCGCGTGTGGGCTGTGGAGAAGCCCGGAGCCCCCTGGTGCCCCGGCGGCCCCTGAGGCGGCTCTGAGGGCGCCAGGCCTCGCTCTGCGGTCGCCTCAGCTCCCGGGCGGGGGCGACCCCCGTTTCACAAATGAGGAGGCGCCCCGGGCGGGGCTCGAACCTTGGGCTGCCGTCGCCGCCCGCCCGCGGCCGGCATGGGCCACCCCGGGCGGGGCCGCGGCCACCTCACCCCAAAGGCGGGAAAGAGAGGCACGACGGGGCGCGCCCGCAGTCCCGTCTCCGAAAGAATTCTCAGGTCTGCGGGGACCAGAAACGGGCGGCAGATGCCGACGGCGAGGAGGGGTCGCCCGCGCACCCGCGCGCCACGTTCCGTCCGGCTTGCGGCGCGGAGTCGCCAGGCCACTCGCAGGACCGTCTGGCGCCGGTCCCGCCGACAGCCGCCGGGTGGTGATCTTCGCAGCAAGGCCTGGGCCACATGGGTCATCCGACCCGCGGTCGTCGCCGTGGTGCCAACGTGGTGAAACAGCGCCCCACCCTCGGGAACAGGGTGCCCACCGTGTCCAGTGTCCCTGTTAGAGACGCTGTCCTCAGATTCTTGGAGGGAACAGAGACAGAGAGAAACCCCCCAAAGCAGGAGCAGATTGGTTTCAGAATCTGGGCTGTAGTTTGCAAACAAGTTCGCAGAGATTTTGATGCAAAGCAACAGACAGAGCTGGTTTACTGCACATTATAAATGGAAATCTTTTACTTTTTTTCTCCGTTTTTAAGAAATCCTGTGGCAAGGTCATTAATCATATTATCCATTATACCCGAAACAAATGGATTTGTCACTTCTGCACAGAAGCTGAGGTTGATTCTGAAAACAAACTGTATCAAAATAAATGAAATTATTATGATAATGTAAAATAGACTGCAGTGATTAATCTCCAGAAACCGAATTTTTGACCTGCTTTGCACTTCAAACAATAGCTTCTGTTATGTAAATAGTTGTGGGATTTTCAAGGATAATGTTGCTAAATTACCAGAAAAGTTCTATACATGAAAATCTCTTCATGGATAAACATTAGAGACAGGAAATCTGGTCTACATAACACCAGAGGCAGAGGACAGTGGAAGTAATGATGGCTCAGGTAAGAATATTCATTAGTGGAAAATGTAGGGGGTGGGGGTGGATGATGGGCTAATGTCTCTTGGTCAGCAACACCTGGAAGTATCCCTTTCAAGTTGTAAGTATGACCTTGAATAGATTCAGTCCTCCTACATTCTTTTTACTTCAGCTTCTTAAAAAACTCCCCAAGTTCAAATGAGCCCTCCTATACACCGATTGCAAAATGAAGGTAACAAAGTTGCAAAGCACTTAAAATGTTACATTTTAAATGATTCCACAATGCACCAAATCCAGACATGTTCAGAATTATTCAGATAAGGCTTTGACTTTTCAAATTTTCACTCACAGGTTTGATTTTTTTTAACTCACAGACCTTGGTGGATCTTAATTGGATGCAACAATTAGGGTAGTATGCCTGTGTTTTTCCATATAGCTTTTCTTGGCATAGACTGATAGAATCATATTTGCAACTTGAAATAGAGGCTTGTTCTTTTAATAATTAAATAAAATCGACTGTATTGCCAGAATTCTAATTTCCTCCTGAATGACGAAAACAGTATACAAGAAGACTCAGAAATAGCAAAGCATATATCCCAAAGTATTTACTCTTAAGTTTCTCCGAAGATTTTCAATATGAGAATTTACCAGTGAAACTGCCAAGGCCCAGATGGAACGACCCAAGCATTGAAGATGTTATGCTCTTCAGAGGCAGTATAATTAGAGGGCTTACTAAACAGGGTCTATGCTATCTGGGGCTGTGTTTTGTTCTCCTGGTGCAGTGGAAAGTCTGCTGGCTCAGGAATGAGCCCTCATACCAACTCTGTCACTAGCTAAGTGGTTTGGGACGAGTCATTTCTCCTCTCTGGACATCAGTTTCCTTGTGTACGAGAAGAAGGGATTAGAGCAGACTCTCCAAAGGCCTTTCTGATGATGCTCAAGGACTGGTAATTTGAGAAAGAATCATTGTTCGGTATGATGAACATTCCAGAGCCTTGTTCTTTCCTTTTGTGTTGTGAACCACCTGTAACCAAGGGTGACTCTGGGAAGGCAGAGCATTTGTGATACAGCAGGTAAGCCTTCACACAAGGAGAGGCCATAGCTGGGGTTGAAATCTACTCTTGACAACATGGAGGTTCATCCTCGATTTACTCACTGACAACATGGAGGTTCATCCTCGATTTACTCACAGCACAGCAACCTCGTCTACCTGAAGGACCCTGAATACCCGACTCATGCCACCCATGAGGGTGGTTATGTGTGTGGCAGAGATCAGGGCCCACAGAATCTCCTTTACTTGAAAAGTCGTGCAGATCTGCAACTGTGAATCAGCTCCACCTAATCTCTTAGTGTAACATGCTGCAGCATAGTAACCACCCACTCATTCACTATGTCTCCTGGCTCCCAGGTTAGCTGAGAGCCCACTATGGAGGTAAACCGTGTGCTGGGAATCCTGATGAGCTCATTCCGCCTCCATTTTATTGTCCCATCTGTTTGGTTCTCCGGTTCTTCTCACATGCATTTTTATCTTGGTCTTCTGGGAAATGTGCTAATTTCCACCATGGTGTCAGAGGATCCCATCTTATACTTTTTTTCATTTCCTCCTCTCTTTCTCAGTGCCACTTGGGAAGTCAAGAATGGGGATGTGAGCTCACTAACAGAATCCAAGGACAACTTCCTGCAAACATGACTCAGGAACTGTCCTCGGTTCTGAATTTCAATTAAGAGAGAGAACTAAGAGTGTGTGGTTGGTGTTTTTTCATTTCCTCCTCTCTTTCTCAGTGCCACTTGGGAAGTCAAGAATGGGGATGTGAGCTCACTAACAGAATCCAAGGACAACTTCCTGCAAACATGACTCAGGAACTGTCCTCGGTTCTGAATTTCAATTAAGAGAGAGAACTAAGAGTGTGTGGTTGGTGGTGGCTGTTTCTGTGTTTTTTTTTTGTTTTTTTTTTTCTCAAATGTAGGATTCAGTGCACATATAACAGAATCTGGAGGTTCCAGAGAATCCTAACTAGTAATCTTTTTAAAAAATTCTAAATAATAATCTTTTATGCTTAAAATGCTAAGACCCTCTCAAGAGTGGATTTTTGATTAGAATGAACTGCATGGTCAAGTAGAAAGTGCTTGAGCTTCAGAGTCAGACAGCAGTTGCTTCAATTCTAGTTTTAATAACTTGCCATTTGACCTTGAGAGGATAGTTTAACCCCTGTGAGCCTCAGTTTTCTCAACTTGAATATCAAAGCTCAATTTTCTACAAAGTATCGTCAGGTTTAAGGTAATGTATGTGAAGATGTTTGGCATAGAACAGGTGCAAAATAGATCCTGATTATCCTTTTCTTCCCTCTTTCACCACTGAATTCAAAGATGAATTATATGCATTTAAAAAAAAACTTTTAAAAATGTCCTTTATTTTCTATGACACCAAGTAAGAAAGGATTCTTGGGAAAGAACACACCAGCATCTTTGGAGGAAAGGCAAGATGAGAATTTCAGAAAAACTTACTGGTGTCTCAGAAAGAATGTTTTCCTAGTTTGTGTGTGTTTATTTAAGATAAGCCACTGTATTTATTAACTTTAATCAGAGAGGATTCAGTCAAAATGAACTATTTTACATCAACATTAACTTAATATATGTACCACCTGATGCATGTATAGATGTGAGAGTTGAGCACTGAAGAATCGATGCTTTTGAACTGTGGTGTTGGAGAAGACTCTTGAGAGTCCCTTGGACTGCAAGGAGATCCAACCAGTCCATTCTGAAGGAGATTAACCCTGGGATTTCTTTGGAAGGAATGATGCTAAAGCTGAAACTCCAGTTCTTTGGCCACCTCATGAGAAGAGTTGACTCATTGGAAAGACTCTGATGCTGGGAGGGATTGGGGGCAGGAGGAGAAGGGGATGACAGAGGGTGAGATGGCTGGATGGCATCACTGACTTGATGGATGTGAGTCTGAGTGAACTCCGGGAGTTGGTGATAGACAGGAAGGCCTGGCGTGCTGCGATTCATGGGGTCACAAAGAGTCAAACATGACTGAGCGACTCAACTGAACTGAACTGATGCAAAGAATCCGCTCATTGGAAAAGACCCTAATGCTGGGGGAAAATGAGGGCAGGCGGAGAAGGGGGAGGTAGAAGATGAGATGGTTAGATAGCATCACTGACTCAATGGACATGAATTTGAGCAAATTCCAGGAGATAGTGGAGGACAGAGGAGCCTGACACGCTGCAGTCCATGGGGTCACAAAGAGTCGGACACAACTTAATGACTAAACAGCAAGAAAAATGAATGTGCCTGGACCTAAATAAAACATTTGTAATCATTAACGTTACAGTAACTCTGCGTTTGTATTGCTAAAGGATCCCAGTAGAAACAGGGCCACCAAATAAAGCAAATGTTCTTTCCTCAGTGCATCTGGGTTCTTCTCAGATAACATATTTCTGGTTTAATTTTGGGAGCATGTGATATGAGACACTGAGTTTCAGGAAGTGTTCCTGTACTAGTGTATGATCACATGTGACTGGAAACCCATGATTTAGGGGGACTGATTATTAATATTACCCAACTGATTTCAACAAACAAAAAAGAGGCTTTTGGTGGCATTCTCTGACTTCAAGCATTAGAACAAGACACTGGACAAACCGAGGATAATGTCTTAGCTCAGTTTTTTAAAGTAAAGGATGATAGGGGATGGGAGGAACTGGAGGAAGAAACCTCATCATCTTGGTTTTCTTGGAGGAAATACTCTGAGAACATAGTCTCAGGTTTTCTATATTAGGAAACAGAAAGGGCCTTGGTTTTACACAGACTACAGCTAGTGAAGTTGACACATATCTAATAAATATTTGTAGCTCAGTGTCAGTGTGTGGTTTAGGTACATGAGTAGCTTGCTTCAATCTCTGAAAGTGAGAGTTGACAGAGATTTTATAGGATTTTGAAGTTTAGGAAATAGTTTAAGAAAGGTCAAAAGGTCATATGGCCACTTAACAGCAGAGCCAAGCTGACATTGAGGTTCTCTGGTTCCCAGTCAAGGGCTCTTTTCTCTGTACCCTTCCCTAGCTTACTAATTAACCCTTTAACAGGCTTGGCTTCTTCAAAAATAGCTTTCTTAAAGTTAATAATTTGCCATGCCTGATCCAATGATCATTTTCATATATTTCTCCTGGAACTCATTATAGCATTCAACATTACTGGCTAGGTCTCTCTTTCTTTTTTTAATTAAAACTTTCTGTTATTGCTTTCTATGATATTGTATTCTTCTGATTTTTTTTTTTTTCTTGCTTTCTGGGAGTTTATTCTTTCTTCTCTGGATCTTCTTTCATTACCTGTACATGTGTCCAAACAGTTTTGTGCTTTTAGCTCTGGTTTCTATGTTAGTCTTTTTCCCCGATTTTTACAGAGCTTCATGATAAACATGATAAACCAATCGCATGCCGGATATCTCAAGGATATGCTACCAGCAGTCCTAACTCAATATGTCCTCAACTAAATTAATTTTTCTCTTCCCCATCTCTCTCTTTTCTTCATCTTTTCTTCATGTATTAATGCTTCTCAAGTCATCCAAATTTAAAACTTTGGGATCTCCTTTCCAGTGTTCCAAATCCATTCAAATTCTAGTCAGTTTCTAAGTTCTAATTCTACTTTTACAACATGTCAACTCTATCTTCCCTGATACAACCTCATTACTTTTATTCTAAACTATATGGTTACCTCCTAAGTAAACTCTGCAAGTCTGCCACCTCTATTTCAGCTCACATTCTATTGCTGGATCAGTTTTCCTGAAGCACAACTCTAAAGCACTTAACCCTTCTGCTCAGAAGCCTCAGGATCTCCTTACGCATGTTTGTAAGCTCAGAGTCTCCATCGTCTGTCTCCCAAAACTTCTTAGTCATCCCTTTCCCTACCATGTCTCTTAATCTACCTTTCACTCTAATCAAAGTAAACTGTGCTTCTCATACATGACACACACTTTCCATCCTTCAGATTTGGAGCTCTGGTCTTGTCTACATCTGTAAAGACCTTCCCACCAATTCTGAAGGCACAAAACTCATCCGTCCTACACAGCTCTGCCATACATGTCACCTTGTCCACAAAGTTTACATGATTTTACTCTGTCTGAAATGATATTATAAAGGACAGCAGTTTGTCTTTGTGTTTCTTATTTCTCTTTCTCCTTCAGCTTTTATTATAATTACCTGCTATACCAGGCTATGAACTCCTTAAGGGCAACATCTAGGTCTGATGTACTTCCTCTTTTCAATAAATGTCTTCTTGGGTATCTTTATGCACAACGGTGGTGTGTGTTTGTGTGTGCGTGCTCAGTCGTGTCCTACCCTTCTCAACCCCATGGACTGTAGCCCACCAAGCTCCTCTGTGCATAGAATTTTCCAGGCAAGAGTACTGGAGTGGGTTGCCATTTCCTTCTCCAGGGGATCTTCCCCACCCAGGGATCAAACCCACATCTCCGGCATCCCCTGCATTGGCAGGCAGATTCTTTGCCACTGCGCCACCTGGGAAGTCCTCAACAGGGGTAGTGCTATGAAAGAGAAGCAAAGTTTTGCTCAATACATAACCAGTGTTTTTTGCAGGAAGAAAGTCATAGTATTGGAATTGCAAGGGACAATTTCATGGAGAAGTTGGGAATTAACACTTGAAAGGAATAATGAAAGGCATAGAAGATAGAAAGTGTTGAGCATCTGAAGGAACAAGCAAGAGAAGGGAAGTTAAAACCACTGGGAAGAAAACAAGAGATGTAGTTGGTAATCTCTGACTTTTAGTCCTCTGTTCCAAGTCTGTTCTCTGTTTCCAAGGATACCTTAAGATAAATTTATCTCATTTCCAGTAGATATCACTCATCTAGCGTCCATAAGGAAAGACAGGGTCGTTATTTTGGCTAGGTTACCACAATTGTTACTTTCAAGAATGAACAAAGTGTGAGTAGTAACAATTTTTTTTTTTAATTGAGCAAAGGAAAGTGGGAATTTGTGTCTGAAATGTCTACACATTCCAGACTTTCTGAAATGCTCCCATCTGGATACCCAGATGGAAGTGTCACAGAAATGGTGGGGAAGGGTTAGTGATTTTTTTTTTTCTTCTGGGGGTTAATGTGAAATTACAAAAGAATGAAACTCTCTCCCAGTACTGTCAGAGGTTCTGAGCCCCAGGAGCCATTGAAGTTAGAGGGTCAGAGATAAAATAAGTTCTCCAGTGACGTTTATTCTCAGCACATTAGGTTCAGTGCATCCTTGAGCTCCGAGCTAAAATTTTTATTGGCTCTTTCATCTCAGCTGAATCAGTTATTCCCCCTAGAATCCTGATGTTCATACCTGGAACAGCCTTTGCTGGGGGAAAAAAAAAAAGGTGCAAAGAGACTGCATATTTCAGATTGCTAATCAGAGAGGAACTGCACTGTTACCAGCTTCCATCAGGAAGTGTGCTCATGTGTGTTCCAAATATCTCGTCGCCATCTCCACTCAGCCCTAGACAAACCCTTCATGTACATCCCTGCTTTTGTTGCAGAGATGGCAGCCTATTCCATCCAGACTCTTTCTTTTGCTCTGTGATTCATTTCGGCTAATGAACAACCCTTCTGGGTGAAGAGAAGAGAGGACATTTTTCCTGAAACTTAAGAAACCTAAAACAAATAAATTCCCCAGCCATTTTTCCCCCCTCTTCAATAAGAACCAGTTAGACCATCTCTATTTTACTCCCCAACTCAAATTAATCCCAGTTGGGATTTATTAAGAAATATTTAAAAGCGCTTAGAATGAAGGAAAAAGTCTTTTGTGGAAAGAGATACTGTGTTATGATTAGTTTTTAGGTCTAGCTTCCTGAAAACTACATAAAGTAGTAAAAGGGTTCGGAGAACAAAGGAATAAAGCTGTACTGCAGTCTTGAGTCTTTGGGTTTGACAGATAAGGTCAATTTAATGCTAAAAAAAAAAAGAAAAAAAGACCAAAAACCTCTCATGACATGTGAAAGCAAAAGAATCTGAGTCAATGTGTGGTATTTTAGGTCAAATCTTAGGCCTCATTCTTTTTATTATATTTCATATTTTTATTTGCCATTTTGGCACTGGAAAGAATTCTCTCAATTTCCAAACCCCATAACAAAATAAATATGTATTTAGTATACTACTTGAAATTGCAGCTCATGCTTTGATGTTTAATCTTTATTTTTAAACAAATAAGCAGTATCGTGAGTCCTGATTTGAAAACAACCTAGGCCAGGAAGTGTAAAGAATGTGTGTTTGCTGAGGGCTATGGCAGGGGTGGGTGGTGGGGTGGGGAAACTGTAATTTCCTTTGCAATTGAAGGAACATTAATCTTCAAATTATTGCATAAATACAATTCATGTTGCTTCAAATCTTGCTGAAGTTTTTGCCTATAGAGTAAACTGGCTAGGAAATATGACCTCAATTGACAATGATAAAGCATTAATACTTTGTTTTTGTTTACTTCTGTGTCTCTAGCACTAGAATAGTGCCTGGCACATCATAAGTACTCAGTGAATTTTTGTTGTGAAAGGTGTGTTGTTGTGTAAAGGGGCTGTATGCTTCACCCAATATTTCCATGAATAGGTGGTATCCTAGCTTCTTGAGACAGGATTACTCGGTGGTCTGATTTGCTTCTGAAAACTTCAGGCAAGACTACCACGCTGCATTTTTAATTACACAGTGGAAATGTGTAAGTCCAGGAAAAACTAGAGAAGCGGAAGCCCTCCTAATTTTGACTTCCTCTTAGGGAATTAGAGAATGGTGAAATGGCCTCGCCCAAGATTATCCTTTGGAAAGAAGGATCCAAAAACAGAATGAGCCTGAAAAGGCTTTTCCGTGGGAATAAGCCTCAATTATTCTGTCTACATCATTGTAATTAACACTCCTTATGGAACCTCAGGCTTCCCTGGTGGCTCAGTGGTGAATAATCTGCCTGCAATTCAGGAGACAAATGTTCAATCTCTAGGTCAGGAAGACCCCCTGGAGAAGGAAATGACAACCCACTCCAGTATTCTTGCCTGGAAAATCCCATGGACAGAGCAGCCTGGTGGGCTACAGTCCATGGGGTCCTGAAAGAGTCAGACACGACTTAGTGACCAACAGCAACAACAATGTGGACCCTCAGCCACCACCCAAGCTACACAGACACACAGGCACTGCAAGTGGAATTTTGGAACTACAAAGCAAAATGATGATTTACCTCCAACATTCCTCGTACCCTGGTTGCTATTATTCTGCAGCTATAATGTTTACTGTAAACACAACTCTTGGGTTGACTTGGGTTGAGCAGGAGTTGTTTCCTATGACCCTCCTATCCCCATGGGCTAATACTGATAGCTCAAAGATACAAAGGGCTTGTATGTCCTCTTAGCCCAAATTAAAAGTGATCCCCTCCGAAGTCTTGAATCATCAGTCATCATCACATGCCTTTAGAAGGCTATTTTGACAAATCTAAAACAGAAATGGTTTTGTTAAGAGCTAGCATATTGACCTGTTTTCTGATCAGTATCTGAGCTGGCAGTTTGGAAAAGAATGGTATTGAAACTCAATTTCACAACACATCTTTCTGGTGGAAGAAATGAAAAGCAACCCCAAAAGTTAGCAGCAGAATGAGGGAGAGGGCCTGCCCATCGAAATTTGACATCTTTTCTAGTATCTGTAGAAGGACTAGGGAATATGGTTTAAGAACTGACTGTGAAATAAGAACTTGAGATCATGTCAAGTAGTTGATGATCTAAAAGCTCAGCCAGTACCCTCTTATATAATGCCAATTTTCATTCCAGACTGAACATCCTAATCTTTGAACACAACTAATACTAAATCAGGGATTCACTGTGGAAATGGAGCCCGTTCTTTCGGTCATTATCGCATAAGTTGGGTGAAGATAAATTATGCCATCAAATTCCCAGTCCACTGGAACACCCCTATCTTTAGGGACTTAGGGCAGTAATAGATCAATTCCCTTAGTGGCCAAGTGTGGCCTCAGTATTCGCATATTTCTCTCAATTTCTGATTTCCCTAGGACTTTCTTACTATCTTCTCAGGCTCTTTGAAGTTTTAAAGGAATTTTTAAAAAAACTGAAGTACAGGGATTTTCCTGGTGGTTCAATGGCTAAGACTCCACACTCCCAGTGCAGGGGGCCTGGGTTTGATCCTTGGTCAGGGAACTAGATCCCACATGCCACAGCTAAGACTCAGTTCAACCAAATAAATAAATAATGAATAATTTTTAAAAAATTAAAGTATAGTTGACTTATAATGTTGTATTAGATGCCAGTGTACAACAAGTTCAGTTCAGTCACTCAGTCGNGGGTGAGATGGCTGGATGGCATCACTGACTCGATGGATGTGAGTCTGAGTGAACTCCGGGAGTTGGTGATAGACAGGAAGGCCTGGCGTGCTGCGATTCATGGGGTCACAAAGAGTCAAACATGACTGAGCGACTCAACTGAACTGAACTGATGCAAAGAATCCGCTCATTGGAAAAGACCCTAATGCTGGGGGAAAATGAGGGCAGGCGGAGAAGGGGGAGGTAGAAGATGAGATGGTTAGATAGCATCACTGACTCAATGGACATGAATTTGAGCAAATTCCAGGAGATAGTGGAGGACAGAGGAGCCTGACACGCTGCAGTCCATGGGGTCACAAAGAGTCGGACACAACTTAATGACTAAACAGCAAGAAAAATGAATGTGCCTGGACCTAAATAAAACATTTGTAATCATTAACGTTACAGTAACTCTGCGTTTGTATTGCTAAAGGATCCCAGTAGAAACAGGGCCACCAAATAAAGCAAATGTTCTTTCCTCAGTGCATCTGGGTTCTTCTCAGATAACATATTTCTGGTTTAATTTTGGGAGCATGTGATATGAGACACTGAGTTTCAGGAAGTGTTCCTGTACTAGTGTATGATCACATGTGACTGGAAACCCATGATTTAGGGGGACTGATTATTAATATTACCCAACTGATTTCAACAAACAAAAAAGAGGCTTTTGGTGGCATTCTCTGACTTCAAGCATTAGAACAAGACACTGGACAAACCGAGGATAATGTCTTAGCTCAGTTTTTAAAAGTAAAGGATGATAGGGGATGGGAGGAACTGGAGGAAGAAACCTCATCATCTTGGTTTTCTTGGAGGAAATACTCTGAGAACATAGTCTCAGGTTTTCTATATTAGGAAACAGAAAGGGCCTTGGTTTTACACAGACTACAGCTAGTGAAGTTGACACATATCTAATAAATATTTGTAGCTCAGTGTCAGTGTGTGGTTTAGGTACATGAGTAGCTTACTTCAGTCTCTGAAAGTAAGAGTTGACAGAGATTTTATAGGATTTTGAAGTTTAGGAAATAGTTTAAGAAAGGTCAAAAGGTCATATGGCCACTTAACAGCAGAGCCAAGCTGACATTGAGGTTCTCTGGTTCCCAGTCAAGGGCTCTTTTCTCTGTACCCTTCCCTAGCTTACTAATTAACCCTTTAACAGGCTTGGCTTCTTCAAAAATAGCTTTCTTAAAGTTAATAATTTGCCATGCCTGATCCAATGATCATTTTCATATATTTCTCCTGGAACTCATTATAGCATTCAACATTACTGGCTAGGTCTCTCTTTCTTTTTTTAATTAAAACTTTCTGTTATTGCTTTCTATGATATTGTATTCTTCTGATTTTTTTTTTTTTCTTGCTTTCTGGGAGTTTATTCTTTCTTCTCTGGATCTTCTTTCATTACCTGTACATGTGTCCAAACAGTTTTGTGCTTTTAGCTCTGGTTTCTATGTTAGTCTTTTTCCCCGATTTTTACAGAGCTTCATGATAAACATGATAAACCAATCGCATGCCGGATATCTCAAGGATATGCTACCAGCAGTCCTAACTCAATATGTCCTCAACTAAATTAATTTTTCTCTTCCCCATCTCTCTCTTTTCTTCATCTTTTCTTCATGTATTAATGCTTCTCAAGTCATCCAAATTTAAAACTTTGGGATCTCCTTTCCAGTGTTCCAAATCCATTCAAATTCTAGTCAGTTTCTAAGTTCTAATTCTACTTTTACAACATGTCAACTCTATCTTCCCTGATACAACCTCATTACTTTTATCCTAAACTATATGGTTACCTCCTAAGTAAACTCTGCAAGTCTGCCACCTCTATTTCAGCTCACATTCTATTGCTGGATCAGTTTTCCTGAAGCACAACTCTAAAGCACTTAACCCTTCTGCTCAGAAGCCTCAGGATCTCCTTACGCATGTTTGTAAACTCAGAGTCTCCATCGTCTGTCTCCCAAAACTTCTTAGTCATCCCTTTCCCTACCATGTCTCTTAATCTACCTTTCACTCTAATCAAAGTAAACTGTGCTTCTCATACATGACACACACTTTCCATCCTTCAGATTTGGAGCTCTGGTCTTGTCTACATCTGTAAAGACCTTCCCACCAATTCTGAAGGCACAAAACTCATCCGTCCTACACAGCTCTGCCATACATGTCACCTTGTCCACAAAGTTTACATGATTTTACTCTGTCTGAAATGATATTATAAAGGACAGCAGTTTGTCTTTGTGTTTCTTATTTCTCTTTCTCCTTCAGCTTTTATTATAATTACCTGCTATACCAGGCTATGAACTCCTTAAGGGCAACATCTAGGTCTGATGTACTTCCTCTTTTCAATAAATGTCTTCTTGGGTATCTTTATGCACAACGGTGGTGTGTGTTTGTGTGTGCGTGCTCAGTCGTGTCCTACCCTTCTCAACCCCATGGACTGTAGCCCACCAAGCTCCTCTGTGCATAGAATTTTCCAGGCAAGAGTACTGGAGTGGGTTGCCATTTCCTTCTCCAGGGGATCTTCCCCACCCAGGGATCAAACCCACATCTCCGGCATCCCCTGCATTGGCAGGCAGATTCTTTGCCACTGCGCCACCTGGGAAGTCCTCAACAGGGGTAGTGCTATGAAAGAGAAGCAAAGTTTTGCTCAATACATAACCAGTGTTTTTTGCAGGAAGAAAGTCATAGTATTGGAATTGCAAGGGACAATTTCATGGAGAAGTTGGGAATTAACACTTGAAAGGAATAATGAAAGGCATAGAAGATAGAAAGTGTTGAGCATCTGAAGGAACAAGCAAGAGAAGGGAAGTTAAAACCACTGGGAAGAAAACAAGAGATGTAGCTGTTAATCTCTGACTTTTAGTCCTCTGTTCCAAGTCTGTTCTCTGTTTCCAAGGATACCTTAAGATAAATTTATCTCATTTCCAGTAGATATCACTCATCTAGCGTCCATAAGGAAAGACAGGGTCGTTATTTTGGCTAGGTTACCACAATTGTTACTTTCAAGAATGAACAAAGTGTGAGTAGTAACAATTTTTTTTTTTTAATTGAGCAAAGGAAAGTGGGAATTTGTGTCTGAAATGTCTACACATTCCAGACTTTCTGAAATGCTCCCATCTGGATACCCAGATGGAAGTGTCACAGAAATGGTGGGGAAGGGTTAGTGATTTTTTTTTTTCTTCTGGGGGTTAATGTGAAATTACAAAAGAATGAAACTCTCTCCCAGTACTGTCAGAGGTTCTGAGCCCCAGGAGCCATTGAAGTTAGAGGGTCAGAGATAAAATAAGTTCTCCAGTGACGTTTATTCTCAGCACATTAGGTTCAGTGCATCCTTGAGCTCCGAGCTAAAATTTTTATTGGCTCTTTCATCTCAGCTGAATCAGTTATTCCCCCTAGAATCCTGATGTTCATACCTGGAACAGCCTTTGCTGGGGGAAAAAAAAAAAGGTGCAAAGAGACTGCATATTTCAGATTGCTAATCAGAGAGGAACTGCACTGTTACCAGCTTCCATCAGGAAGTGTGCTCATGTGTGTTCCAAATATCTCGTCGCCATCTCCACTCAGCCCTAGACAAACCCTTCATGTACATCCCTGCTTTTGTTGCAGAGATGGCAGCCTATTCCATCCAGACTCTTTCTTTTGCTCTGTGATTCATTTCGGCTAATGAACAACCCTTCTGGGTGAAGAGAAGAGAGGACATTTTTCCTGAAACTTAAGAAACCTAAAACAAATAAATTCCCCAGCCATTTTTCCCCCCTCTTCAATAAGAACCAGTTAGACCATCTCTATTTTACTCCCCAACTCAAATTAATCCCAGTTGGGATTTATTAAGAAATATTTAAAAGTGCTTAGAATGAAGGAAAAAGTCTTTTGTGGAAAGAGATACTGTGTTATGATTAGTTTTTAGGTCTAGCTTCCTGAAAACTACATAAAGTAGTAAAAGGGTTCGGAGAACAAAGGAATAAAGCTGTACTGCAGTCTTGAGTCTTTGGGTTTGACAGATAAGGTCAATTTAATGCTAAAAAAAAAAAGAAAAAAAGACCAAAAACCTCTCATGACATGTGAAAGCAAAAGAATCTGAGTCAATGTGTGGTATTTTAGGTCAAATCTTAGGCCTCATTCTTTTTATTATATTTCATATTTTTATTTGCCATTTTGGCACTGGAAAGAATTCTCTCAATTTCCAAACCCCATAGCAAAATAAATATGTATTTAGTATACTACTTGAAATTGCAGCTCATGCTTTGATGTTTAATCTTTATTTTTAAACAAATAAGCAGTATCGTGAGTCCTGATTTGAAAATAACCTAGGCCAGGAAGTGTAAAGAATGTGTGTTTGCTGAGGGCTATGGCAGGGGTGGGTGGTGGGGTGGGGAAACTGTAATTTCCTTTGCAATTGAAGGAACATTAATCTTCAAATTATTGCATAAATAAACTCATGTTGCTTCAAATCTTGCTGAAGTTTTTGCCTATAGAGTAAACTGGCTAGGAAATATGACCTCAATTGACAATGATAAAGCATTAATACTTTGTTTTTGTTTACTTCTGTGTCTCTAGCACTAGAATAGTGCCTGGCACATCATAAGTACTCAGTGAATTTTTGTTGTGAAAGGTGTGTTGTTGTGTAAAGGGGCTGTATGCTTCACCCAATATTTCCATGAATAGGTGGTATCCTAGCTTCTTGAGACAGGATTACTCGGTGGTCTGATTTGCTTCTGAAAACTTCAGGCAAGACTACCACGCTGCATTTTTAATTACACAGTGGAAATGTGTAAGTCCAGGAAAAACTAGAGAAGCGGAAGCCCTCCTAATTTTGACTTCCTCTTAGGGAATTAGAGAATGGTGAAATGGCCTCGCCCAAGATTATCCTTTGGAAAGAAGGATCCAAAAACAGAATGAGCCTGAAAAGGCTTTTCCGTGGGAATAAGCCTCAATTATTCTGTCTACATCATTGTAATTAACACTCCTTATGGAACCTCAGGCTTCCCTGGTGGCTCAGTGGTGAATAATCTGCCTGCAATTCAGGAGACAAATGTTCAATCTCTAGGTCAGGAAGACCCCCTGGAGAAGGAAATGACAACCCACTCCAGTATTCTTGCCTGGAAAATCCCATGGACAGAGCAGCCTGGTGGGCTACAGTCCATGGGGTCCTGAAAGAGTCAGACACGACTTAGTGACCAACAGCAACAACAATGTGGACCCTCAGCCACCACCCAAGCTACACAGACACACAGGCACTGCAAGTGGAATTTTGGAACTACAAAGCAAAATGATGATTTACCTCCAACATTCCTCGTACCCTGGTTGCTATTATTCTGCAGCTATAATGTTTACTGTAAACACAACTCTTGGGTTGACTTGGGTTGAGCAGGAGTTGTTTCCTATGACCCTCCTATCCCCATGGGCTAATACTGATAGCTCAAAGATACAAAGGGCTTGTATGTCCTCTTAGCCCAAATTAAAAGTGATCCCCCCGGAAGTCTTGAATCATCAGTCATCATCACATGCCTTTAGAAGGCTATTTTGACAAATCTAAAACAGAAATGGTTTTGTTAAGAGCTAGCATATTGACCTGTTTTCTGATCAGTATCTGAGCTGGCAGTTTGGAAAAGAATGGTATTGAAACTCAATTTCACAACACATCTTTCTGGTGGAAGAAATGAAAAGCAACCCCAAAAGTTAGCAGCAGAATGAGGGAGAGGGCCTGCCCATCGAAATTTGACATCTTTTCTAGTATCTGTAGAAGGACTAGGGAATATGGTTTAAGAACTGACCGTGAAATAAGAACTTGAGATCATGTCAAGTAGTTGATGATCTAAAAGCTCAGCCAGTACCCTCTTATATAATGCCAATTTTCATTCCAGACTGAACATCCTAATCTTTGAACACAACTAATACTAAATCAGGGATTCACTGTGGAAATGGAGCCCGTTCTTTCGGTCATTATCGCATAAGTTGGGTGAAGATAAATTATGCCATCAAATTCCCAGTCCACTGGAACACCCCTATCTTTAGGGACTTAGGGCAGTAATAGATCAATTCCCTTAGTGGCCAAGTGTGGCCTCAGTATTCGCATATTTCTCTCAATTTCTGATTTCCCTAGGACTTTCTTACTATCTTCTCAGGCTCTTTGAAGTTTTAAAGGAATTTTTAAAAAAACTGAAGTACAGGGATTTTCCTGGTGGTTCAATGGCTAAGACTCCACACTCCCAGTGCAGGGGGCCTGGGTTTGATCCTTGGTCAGGGAACTAGATCCCACATGCCACAGCTAAGACTCAGTTCAACCAAATAAATAAATAATGAATAATTTTTAAAAAATTAAAGTATAGTTGACTTATAATGTTGTATTAGATGCCAGTGTACAACAAGTTCAGTTCAGTCACTCAGTCGTGTCTGACTCTTTGCAACCTCATGGACTGCAGCACGCCAGGCCTCCCTGTCCAGCACCAACTCCCAGAGCTTACTCAAACTCATGTCCACTGAGTCGGTGATGCCATCCAACCATCTCATCCTCTGTCATCCCCTTCTCCTCCCACCTTCAATCTTCCCCATCATCAGGGTCTTTTCTAATTAGTTGGCTCTACGCATCAGGTGGCCAAAGTATTGGAGTTTCAACTTCAGCATCAGTCCTTCCAATGAATATTCAGGACTGATTTCCTTTAGGATGGACTGGTTGGATCTCCTTGCAGTCCAAGGGACTCTCAAGAGTCTTCTCCAACACCACAGTTCAAAAGCATCGATTCTTCGGCGCTCAGCTTTCTTCACAGTCCAACTTTCACATCCATACATGACCACAGGAAAAACCATAGCCTTGACTAGGCGGACCTTAGTCGGCAAAGTAATGTCTCTGCTTTTGAATATACTATCCAGGTTGGTCATAACTTTTCTTCCAAGGAGTAAGCGTCTTTTAATTTCATGGCTGCAGTCACCATCTGCAGTGATTTTGGAGCCCAAAAAAATAAAGTCTGACACTGTTTCCACTGTTTCCCCATCTATTTCCCATGAAGTGATGGGACCGGATGCCATGATCTTCGTTTTCTGAATGTTGAGCTTTAAGCCAACTTTTTCGCTCTCCTCCTTCACTTTCATCAAGAGGCTTTTTAGCTCCTCCTCACTTTCTGCCATAAGGGTGGTGTCATCAGCATATCTGAGGTTATTGATATTTCTCCCGGCAATCTTGATTCCAGCTTGTGTTTCTTCCAGTCCAGCGTTTCTCATGATGTACTCTGCATATAAGTTAAATAAGCAGGGAGACAATATACAGCCTTGACGTACTCCTTTTCCTATTTGGAACCAGTCTGTTGTTCCATGTCCAGTTCTAACTGTTGCTTCCTGACCTGCATACAGATTTCTCAAGAGGCAGGTTAGGTGGTCTGGTATTCCCATCTCTTTCAGAATTTTCCACAGTTTATTGTGATCCACACAGTCAAAGGCTTTGGCATAGTCAATAAAGCAGAAATAGATGTTTTTCTGGAACTCTCTTGCTTTTTCCATGATCCAGCGGATGTTGGCAATTTGATCTCTGGTTCCTCTGCCTGTTCTAAAACCAGCTTGAACATCAGGGAGTTCACGGTTCACATATTGCTGAAGCCTGGCTTGGAGAATTTTGAGCATTACTTTACTAGCGTGTGAGATGAGTGCAATTGTGCGGTAGTTTGAGCATTCTTTGGCATTGCCTTTCTTTGGAATTGGAATGAAAACTGACCTTTTCCAGTCCTGTGGCCACTGCTGAGTTTTCCAAATTTGCTGGCATATTGAGTGCAGCACTTTCACAGCATCATCTTCCAGGATTTGAAACAGCTCAACGGGAATTCCATCACCTCCACTAGCTTTGTTCTTAGTGATGCTTTCTAAGGCCCACTTGACTTCACATTCCAAGATGTCTGGCTCTAGATTAGTGATCACATCCTCATGATTATCTGGGTCGTGAAGATCTTTTCTGTACAGTTCTTCTGTGTATTCTTGCCACCTCTTCTTAATATCTTCTGCTTCTGTTAGGTCCATACCATTTCTATCCTTTATCGAGCCCATCTTTGCATGAAATGTTCCCTTGGTATCTCCAATTCTCTTGAAGAGATCTCTAGTCTTTCCCATTCTGTTGTTTTCCTCTATCTCTTTGCATTGATTGCTGAAGAAGGCTTTCTTATCTCTTCTTGCTATTCTTTGGAACTCTGCATTCAGATGCTTATATCTTTTCTTTTCTCCTTTGCTTTTCGCCTCTCTTCTTTTCAGTGCTATTTGTAAGGCTTCTCCAGACAGCCATTTTGCTTTTTTGCATTTCTTTTCCATGGGGATGGTCTTGATCCCTGTCTCCTGTACAATGTCACGAACCTCATTCCATAGTTCATCAGGAACTCTGTCTATCAGATCTAGGCCCTTAAATCTATTTCTCACTTCCACTGTATAATCATAAGGGATTTGATTTAGGTCATACCTGAATGGTCTAGCGGTTTTCCCTACTTTCTTCAATTTAAGTCTGAATTTGGAAATAAGGAGTTCATGATCTGAGCCACAGTCAGCTCCTGGTCTTGTTTTTGTTGACTGTATAGAGCTTCTCCATCTTTGGCTGCAAAGAATATAATCAATCTGATTTCGGTGTTGACCATCTGGTGATGTCCATGTGTAGAGTCTTCTCTTGTGTTGCTGGAAGAGGGTGTTTGCTATGACCAGTGCATTTTCTTGGCAAAACTCTATTAGTCTTTGCCCTGCTTCATTCCGCATTCCAAGGCCAAATTTGCCTGTTACTCCAGGTGTTTCTTGACTTCCTACTTTAGCATTCCAGTCCCCTATAATGAAAAGGACATCTTTTTTGGGTGTTAGTTCTACAAGGTCTTGTAGGTCTTCATAAAACCGTTCAACTTCAGCTTCTTCAGCATTACTGGTTGGGGCATAGACTTGGATAACTGTGATATTGAATGGTTTGCCTTGGAAACGAACAGAGATCATTCTGTCGTTTTTGAGATTGCATCCAAGTACTGCATTTCGGACTCTTTTGTTGACCATGATGGCTACTCCATTTCTTCTGAGGGATTCCTGCCCGCAGTAGTAGATATAATGGTCATCTGAGTTAAATTCACCCATTCCAGTCCATTTTAGTTCGCTGATTCCTAGAATGTCGACGTTCACCCTTGCCATCTCTTGTTTGACCACTTCCAATTTGCCTTGATTCATGGACCTAACATTCCAGGTTCCTGTGCAATATTGCTCTTTACAGCATCAGACTTTACTTCCATCACCAGTCACATCCACAACTGGGTAGTGTTTTTGATTTGGCTCCATTTCTTCATTCTTTCTGGAGTTATTCCCCAACTGATCTCCAGTAGCATATTGGGGACATACCAACCTGGGTCATTCATCTTCCCAATGTCCTATCTTTTTGCCTTTTCATACTGTTCATGGGGTTCTCAAGGCAAGAATACTGAAGTGGTTTGCCATTCCCTTCTCCAGTGTCCAGCAAAATGATTTATAATAGTTTAGTATATATATATTGCCAATTTTTTCCATTATAGCTTATTACAAGATATTAAATATTGTTCCCCATGTTTAGCTATTTGTATCTGTTAGTCCCAAACTCTTAATACATCTCTCCCCCTGAAAGGAATTTTTAAAAGCAGATTTTGTTTTCAGCGACAGGATTGGTCCAGATACTCTAGTTCCCTAACTCTGTTGAGCTCAAATTGTTCAGACTAGTTAACTCAGAGGGTAGAAAGTGAACAGATGTTAGGCATGTGTGAGGATATGAGATTGCCGTTCTTTCCTTCCCTCTCCTCTCATCAAAATTTACCCAGAATCAAAAATGGTGTAAATTAGAGGGAAGCTTGGGTGTCATTTGGAACCACTCCCAGAATGTATACATGTGTACATGTGGCCGAGTCCCTTGGATGATTACCTGAAACTAGCATAACATTGTTAATCGGTTATATCCCAATACAAAATAAAACATTTAAAGTTTAAAAAAAAAAATAAAAGCAGACTTGTAAATGAGAAAAAGAAAAGAACTACTCCCAGATTCTAGGGTTTAGAATGTTGAGATCCATAAAGATATAGGGACTAACCTAAAGTCGCATAGTTAATTTGGTGTAGTGTAAACAAGGAACTCTGGACTTTTCATGCAGCATGCTTCCCATCTTACCTTGATTATCCCTTTGTTCACCTCTTCTGCAAGGACGTATCAGAGACCAATTGCATTGACTTCCCTATGTCTTCTCCGTGGGCTACAGTTGTTTACATTTTGGGTCATCTAGAATAACCCAGTGAAGTCACTGGAGTCTGGGACAGAGAGAAGAAAGAAAGGGGGCAGAAAAAATGTTTGAAGAAATAATAGCCTGAAAGTTTCCAAAACTGACAAAAACTATAAATGCATAGATCCAGGAACTCAGTGAATCCAAGGCACGATAAATATGAATACAATTACACTGAGACACATAGTCAAATTTCTTAAAGCCAGTGATAAAGAGAAAAGTATTAAAAGCTATCAGGGAAGCCCTAAAAGCAGCTAGAACATCTTTAAATTACTGAGGGAAAAATCTGTCAATCTAGAATTCTATAACCCAATAAAAATATCTTTCAAAGACTGAAGAAAAATATAGACTTCTCCAGACATTTGATGTCACAGAAAATTTATCACCAACATATCTCAGTATAAGAAATGTTAAAAGAAGGGACTTCCCTGGTGGTCAGTGGTTAAGGATCCAACCTGCAATGCAGGGGAGGCAGGCTCGATCCCTGGTTGGAGAACTAAGATTCCAGATGCCAAGGGGCAACTAAGTCTGTGCGCCCCCACTAGAGAGCCTGCGTGCCACAACATGGTGCTCTTTGCAGCCCATGTGCTGAAACTAAGACCTGATGCAGCCAAGTAAATTTTAAAAAGAAAATAAATGTTAAAGGAAATCTTTAAGCATAAGAAGAAATATTCCAGGTGGATATATAGATATAAATGAAGGAATGAAGGAATAATGAACACCAGAAATGGTAACTACATAGACTACATGATTGTCTATGGAGAAAATCCTATGGAATCTACCAAAAAAAAAATAGCTACTAGAACTAAAAAATGAGTTGAAGATTTCAGGATTCAAGATCAGTGTACACAAGCCTGTGATATTTCTATATACTAGCAGCAGTTGGGAATTTAACATTTTTAAGAGTACCACAAATATGAAATACTTAGACATATCTATTAAAAGATGTGCAAGACTAGGACACTAAAAATTACAAAATGGTGCTGAGAAAAAAATTAAAGAATGCCCTAGTTAATGGAGAAATATACCATGTTTGTGGACTGGAAGACTCACCATTGTTAAGATGTCAGTTCTCTCAGGTCTCACCTCAAGATTCAATGTAATCCTAATCAAAATTCTACAAAGCTATTTTGTAGAAATCAATAACCTACTCAGAAAACTCATAGAGATTCAAAGGACCTATAACAGACAAAACATTTTTGAAAAAAAAGAACAAAGTTAGAGGACTTATACTATCTGATTGCAGCTCTTATTTTAAAGCTGCAAGTAATCAGGATAATGTGATTTTGGAATAATGCTAGGTAAATAGATCAATGATACAGAATAAAAAGTCCATAAATAGCCCCCTCATATATATTCAATGGATTTCTGACAAAGGTGCAAAGTCTAATGGAAAAAGGAAAAGTTTAAAAAAAAATTTTTTTTTTATTCCCATGCCAAAAAACCCCAAACTTTGGTCCATTCCTCACATAATATTAAAAATAGATTATAAATCTAAATATTAGGCCTAACGACCAACCTAGACAGCATATTAAAAAGCAGAGACATTACTTTCCCAATAAATTTCCATCTAGTCAAAACTATGGCTTTTCCAGTAGTCATGTATGGATGTGAGAGGTGGACTATAAAGAAAGCTGAATGCTGAAGAATTGATGCTTTTGAACTGTGGTGTTGGAGAAGACTCTTGAGAGTCTCTTGGACTGCAAGGAGATCCAACCAGTCAATCCTAAAGGGAATCAGTCCTGAATATTCATTGGAAGGACTGATGCTGAAGCTGAAACTCCAATACTTTGGCCACCTGATGCCTAGAGTTAACTCATTAGAAAAGACCCTGATGCTGAGGAAGATTGAAGGTGGGAGGAGAAGGGGATGACAGAGGATGAGATGGTTGGACGGCATCACCAACTCAATGGACATGAGTCTGAGTAAGCTCTGGGAGTTGGCGCTGGACAGGGAAGCCTGGTGTGCTGCAGTCCATGGGATCGCAGAGTCGGACACAACTGAACAGCTGAACTGAACTGAAAGCTATAAAAACTTCCAGAAGAATCATAGGAAAATCTTTATGACCTTGGGTTAGGCAAAGATTGCTTAGATACAATACCAACAGCACAATCCGTTTTTTAAGAATAATCCATTAGATTTCACACAAATTAAGAACTTTTGCTCTTTAAAAGGCACTAGTAAATGAATTTTTTAAAAGCCATAGACTTAGAGAAAATATTTTCACTTTATAAATCTGACCAAACACTTGTATTCAGAATATATAAAGAATTGTTAAAACCTTAATTATAAGGAACAAAAACCCAGTTCATAAGTAGCAAAAGATTTAAACAGATACCTCACCAAAGATTATATATATATATATATATATGGCTAATAAGCATATGAAAAGATGTTCAGCATTCATTAGTCATTGAGGAAATGCATGTTTATACCAGGAGATACCACTCACACCCACCAGAATGTCTAAAATAAAGAGACTTACCCTATTAAGTGTTGGCAAGGATGTAGAACTTATATATATATATATATGGCTAATAAGCATATGAAAAGATGTTCAGCATTCATTAGTCATTGAGGAAATGCATGTTTATACCAGGAGATACTACTCACACCCACCAGAATGTCTAAAATAAAGAGACTTACCCTATTAAGTGTTGGCAAGGATGTAGAACAGCCTGAACTCTCATACAGTGCTATAGAGTATAAAATGATACAATCACTGTGGGAAAGTTTTGTTTCCTAAAAAGTTAAACATATGCTGTACATATGGTTCAGCCATTCTACTGCAAGGTATTTACCAAAGAGACATTAAAGCTACGTTTACACAAAAACATTTTAAGTAACTGTTTATCACAGGTTGATTTTTAATAGCTGGAATGTGGAAACAATCCAAATGTGCGTCAGTAAATTGATGGGTAAGTGAAAGGCGCTCAGTTGTGTCTGATTCTTTTCAACCCCATGGACTGTATAGTCCATGGAATTCTCCAGGCCAGAATACTGGAGTGGGTAGCCTTTTCCTTCTCCAGGGGATCTTCCCAACCCAGGGATTGAACCCAGGTCTCCTTTGCATTGCAGGTGGATTCTTTACCAGCTGAGCCACAAGGGAAGCCCTGATGGGTAAGTAAATTATAGTAAATATTCATCAATAAGTTGGAATGAGCTATCAGCAAATATACATCAATAGGGGTGAATCTCAAAATAATTATGCTGACTGAAAGAGCCATAATGAAACCAAGCCATGCCCGTGGGGCAACCCAAGATGGGCGGGTCATGGTGGAGAGAGCTGACAGAATGTGGTCCACTGGAGAAGGGAGTGGCAAACCACTTCAGTATTCTTGCCTGAGAACCCCATGAACAGTATGAAAAGGCAAAATAATAGGATACTGAAAGAGGAACTCCCCAGGTCAGTAGGTGCCCAATATGCTACTGGAGATCAGTGGAGAAATAACTCCAGAAACAATGAAAGGATGAAGCCAAAGCAAGAACAATACCCAGCTGTGGATGTGACTGGTGATAGAAGCAAGGTCTGATGCTGTAAAGAGCAATATTGCATAGGAACCTGGAATGTCAGATCCATGAATCAAGGCAAATTGGAAGTGGTCAAACAAGAGATGGCAAGGGTGAACGTCGACATTCTAGGAATCAGCGAACTAAAATGGACTGGAATGGGTGAATTTAACTCAGATGACCATTATATCTACTACTGCGGGCAGGAATCCCTCAGAAGAAATGGAGTAGCCATCATCGTCAACAAAAGAGTCTGAAATGCAGTACTTGGATGCAATCTCAAAAACGACAGAATGATCTCTGTTCGTTTCCAAGGCAAACCATTCAATATCACAGTTATCCAAGTCTATGCCCCAACCAGTAATGCTGAAGAAGCTGAAGTTGAACGGTTTTATGAAGACCTACAAGACCTTGTAGAACTAACACCCAAAAAAGATGTCCTTTTCATTATAGGGGACTGGAATGCTAAAGTAGGAAGTCAAGAAACACCTGGAGTAACAGGCAAATTTGGCCTTGGAATGCGGAATGAAGCAGGGCAAAGACTAATAGAGTTTTGCCAAGAAAATGCACTGGTCATAGCAAACACCCTCTTCCAGCAACACAAGAGAAGACTCTACACATGGACATCACCAGATGGTCAACACCGAAATCAGATTGATTATATTCTTTGCAGCCAAAGATGGAGAAGCTCTATACAGTCAACAAAAACAAGACCAGGAGCTGACTGTGGCTCAGATCATGAACTCCTTATTTCCAAATTCAGACTTAAATTGAAGAAAGTAGGGAAAACCGCTAGACCATTCAGGTATGACCTAAATCAAATCCCTTATGATTATACAGTGGAAGTGAGAAATAGATTTAAGGGCCTAGATCTGATAGACAGAGTTCCTGATGAACTATGGAATGAGGTTCGTGACATTGTACAGGAGACAGGGATCAAGACCATCCCCATGGAAAAGAAATGCAAAAAAGCAAAATGGCTGTCTGGAGAAGCCTTACAAATAGCACTGAAAAGAAGAGAGGCGAAAAGCAAAGGAGAAAAGAAAAGATATAAGCATCTGAATGCAGAGTTCCAAAGAATAGCAAGAAGAGATAAGAAAGCCTTCTTCAGCAATCAATGCAAAGAGATAGAGGAAAACAACAGAATGGGAAAGACTAGAGATCTCTTCAAGAGAATTGGAGATACCAAGGGAACATTTCATGCAAAGATGGGCTCGATAAAGGATAGAAATGGTATGGACCTAACAGAAGCAGAAGATATTAAGAAGAGGTGGCAAGAATACACAGAAGAACTGTACAGAAAAGATCTTCACGACCCAGATAATCATGAGGATGTGATCACTAATCTAGAGCCAGACATCTTGGAATGTGAAGTCAAGTGGGCCTTAGAAAGCATCACTAAGAACAAAGCTAGTGGAGGTGATGGAATTCCCGTTGAGCTGTTTCAAATCCTGGAAGATGATGCTGTGAAAGTGCTGCACTCAATATGCCAGCAAATTTGGAAAACTCAGCAGTGGCCACAGGACTGGAAAAGGTCAGTTTTCATTCCAATTCCAAAGAAAGGCAATGCCAAAGAATGCTCAAACTACCGCACAATTGCACTCATCTCACACGCTAGTAAAGTAATGCTCAAAATTCTCCAAGCCAGGCTTCAGCAATATGTGAACCGTGAACTCCCTGATGTTCAAGCTGGTTTTAGAACAGGCAGAGGAACCAGAGATCAAATTGCCAACATCCGCTGGATCATGGAAAAAGCAAGAGAGTTCCAGAAAAACATCTATTTCTGCTTTATTGACTATGCCAAAGCCTTTGACTGTGTGGATCACAATAAACTGTGGAAAATTCTGAAAGAGATGGGAATACCAGACCACCTAACCTGCCTCTTGAGAAATCTGTATGCAGGTCAGGAAGCAACAGTTAGAACTGGACATGGAACAACAGACTGGTTCCAAATAGGAAAAGGAGTACGTCAAGGCTGTATATTGTCTCCCTGCTTATTTAACTTATATGCAGAGTACATCATGAGAAACGCTGGACTGGAAGAAACACAAGCTGGAATCAAGATTGCCGGGAGAAATATCAATAACCTCAGATATGCTGATGACACCACCCTTATGGCAGAAAGTGAGGAGGAGCTAAAAAGCCTCTTGATGAAAGTGAAGGAGGAGAGCGAAAAAGTTGGCTTAAAGCTCAACATTCAGAAAACGAAGATCATGGCATCCGGTCCCATCACTTCATGGGAAATAGATGGGGAAACAGTGGAAACAGTGTCAGACTTTATTTTTTTGGGCTCCAAAATCACTGCAGATGGTGACTGCAGCCATGAAATTAAAAGACGCTTACTCCTTGGAAGAAAAGTTATGACCAACCTGGATAGTATATTCAAAAGCAGAGACATTACTTTGCCGACTAAGGTCCGCCTAGTCAAGGCTATGGTTTTTCCTGTGGTCATGTATGGATGTGAAAGTTGGACTGTGAAGAAAGCTGAGCGCCGAAGAATCGATGCTTTTGAACTGTGGTGTTGGAGAAGACTCTTGAGAGTCCCTTGGACTGCAAGGAGATCCAACCAGTCCATTCCGAAGGAGATCAGCCCTGGGGTTTCTTTGGAAGGAATGATGCTAAAGGTGAAACTCCAGTACTTTGGCCACCTCATGTGAAGAGTTGACTCATTGGAAAAGACTCTGATGCTGGGAGGGATTGGGGGCAGGAGGAGAAGGGGACGACCGAGGATGAGATGGCTGGATGGCATCACGGACTTGATGGACGTGAGTCTGAGTGAACTCCAGGAGTTGGTGATGGACAGGGAGGCCTGGCGTGCTGCAACTCATGGGGTCGCACAGTCGGACACGACTGAGCAATTGAACTGAATTGAACTGAGCAAGGCAATGCTCAAAATCCTTCAAGCTAGGCTTCAAAAGTACGTGAACAGAGAACTTTGAGATGTACACCTGGATTTAGAAAAGGCAGAGGAACCAGAGATCAAATTGCCAACATCTATTGGATCGTAGAGTAGACAAGGGAATTCCAAAAAACCATCTACTTCTGCTTCATTGACTATACTAAAGCTTTTGACCGTATGAATCAAAATTCTTAAAGAGATGGGAGTGCCAGACCACCTTACCTGCCTCCTGAGAAACCTGTATGTGGGTCAAGAAGCAATGTTAGAACCAGACATGGAACCACTGACTGGTTCAAAACTGGAAAAGGACTACATCAGGGCTGTATATTGTCACCCTGCTTATTTAACTTCTATGCAGAGTACATCATGTGAAATGCTGGGCTGGATGAAGCACAATCTGGAATCAAGATTGCAGAGAGAAATATCACAACTCATATGTATGCAAATGATGCCACTCTAATGGTTAGAAAGCAAAGAGAAACTAAAGAGCCTCTTGATGAAGGTGAAAGAGGAGAGTGAAAAAGCTGGCTTAAAACTCAACATTCAAAAAACTAAGATCATGACATCTAGTCTCATCACTTCATGGCAAATAGATGGGTGAAAAATGGCAACAGTGGTAGATTTTATTTTCTTGGGCTCCAAAATCACTGCAGATGATGACTGCAGCCATGAAATTAAAATGTGCTTGCTCCTTGGAAGGAAAGCTATGACAAACAGACCACATATTAAAAAGCAGAGACATCACTTTGGCAACAAAGGTCCATATAGTCAAACCTCGGATATGCAAATGATGCCACCCTAATGGTTTTTCCAGTGGTCATGTATGAATATGAGAGTTGGACTATAAAGAAGGCTCAGAGCCAAAGAACTGATGCTTTCAAATTATGGTATTGAAGAAGACTCTTGAGAGTCCCTTGGACAGCAAGGAGTCAAACCAGTCAATTCTAAAGAAATCAACCCTGAATATTCATTGGAAGGACTGAAACTGAAGCTGAATACTTTGGCCACCCGATGTGAAGAGGCAACTCATTGAAAAAGACCTTGATGCTGGGAAAGATTGAAAGCAAGAGGAAAAGGGGACGACAGGATGAGATGGTTGGATGGCATCACCAACTTAACAGACATGAGTCCACCTGAGCAAACTCTGGGAGATACTCAAGGAGAGGGAAGCCTGCTGTGCTGGAGTCCATGGAGTCGGAAAAAGTTGAACACAACTCAGCAACTGAACAACAAGAAGAAGCAAGGAGAATAGGGTACTAGAAAGGAGCTGAGAGGGATTACACATGGCTAACAGGAGACTTCTAGAAGTGATGGATATTCTCATTATATCAGCTGTGATGATGGTTTCACAGGTGTAGTATACATATGTAAAAACTTAACCAAATTGCACGCGTTAAATATGTGAAGTGTATTTCATATCAATTACACCTCAATGTGGCTTCCCTGGTAGTTCAGTAAAGAACCCACCTGCAATGCAGGAGACTCGAGTTCGATTCCTGGGTCGAGAAGATCCCCAGGAAAGGAAATGACAGTCCACTCCAGTGTTCTTGCCTCGGAAATCCCCTGGATAGAGGGGCCTGGTGGGCTACAGTAAATGGGGTTGAGAAAGAGACGGACGTGCCTTAGCCACTAAACACCACCACCACCAACATACCTCAATAAAGCATCGTGAAAAATGGAGGAAAAACATAAGCCAATGATCACATTGGTACATCTAATATAAGATGCATAAACATGAGATCAGGTGAATGAGATGCACTTTTGTGCATATGGGATTATGTAAATCTAAATAATGCAGTATATGATATAACTATACGTAAAGGTTAATAGATACACTGGAGAAGCCATAAATACACATTTGAGATAACATATCACATTCTATGACATTTGTAGTGGGGCCTAGCATGGAAATGTAATGTGATTTTAATAGAGGAAAACCAAAGAATACATTTTCATCTAATGAGCGTTAATTTCCTTCCTCCCTCCTGAACTAACAGTCCCGGCTCATGACATGAGTAACCTATTTCCTGCTGTGAACCACCTTGTCTTATTACTCACTTCGACCTCAATAAGAAAAACACAATAGTCAAGCCTTCCATGGCTCTCAGATATAAGCTGGCAGCCTGTTCACACAGCACACCATTTGTTCAGGGACATTGCAGGTTAAGTCAAGAGGATTACTCCCTGAAACAAAATACTTTCAATAAAGCCACAAAGGAGAAAATGCCACCTCTTAGAGAAGCACATTGGGTAAAAGATGTAGAATTTTAAAAATATATATATTTTTTGCTTTCTGCAAGAGGCCAAGTCTAGGACTTGAGTTAGTGCAAACCCACAAGGAAGCAGAGATAAGCAATTCTCAACAACTCACTTGGACCTTGATTGATTTTTTTTTTTCAAGGTTAGTAAAACCAATCCTTAGAGAACCTTCCTGACATAATACCGGAAAAGACAGTTATATAAAATTGTGACAGTAATACGAGTCTTTTATACCATTCACTTTCCCGCCTTCCTTCTGTCTCTCCCTGCCTTCCTCCCCCCAACTCACTCTCAGCACACACATTCTTTCTGCCACTCTTTCTTTCCTCCCTACCACCCCAGCACAGTAAATCTGTGAAAGAATACCTCTGGGCGACTTTCCTTCATTTGTGAAATGAAGAGTTGCAGTATCTCTGAGGCCAGGAGAGAATATCCAGCTTGCAAATGCTCTGAGATATACTGTTCAGTTGATCACTGGGGTTCTAGAAAAGGCTATATATTGAGGCACAGACTAAAAACTTCCACGAGATTGTGCTGTGTGATGTCAGAAAGTTGAAGAATTAAAAAAATTTAGTAACTCAACCTGTCTTTAAGATCTGAATGACATCAGCTGGTTTAACTGATTTTTTTCAATGGATTATAATCATATCTGCATAAAGGAGTCTCAACCTTGCCTGTCCATTAGACTCACCTGGGGATTTAGTTAGTCTGATGGTGGGGCCATGAAGGGTTTTGTCATTCTTTCTGCTGCTCATATTCTTAGGCATTCAGGGCAAGTCTAATGTGTGGTCAGGGCTGATAACCCTTCATCTATACTTCACCAAATATCAGGTCAAAAACAGGCCACAGTCTAGCTCTCAGAAACCTGAATATTTGGATCTTACTGGCTTTGTGTAGATCCAGCCTGAATCTGAGACAACACCTGGGAGTTTTGACTATTTCTTTGCTGAAACCCAGGCCTGTCATCCCCTGGATGGGTCACACAGGTCACTGTGTAAATCAAAAAGTCTGTTTGTGCAAAGCAATTATCTTTTCAATATTTTTAAAATTTCACAGGTAATTCTTGCTCTTTGTAAAGTTCAAATAACTCAGGGGTAAATAAATTTATTTATTTGTTTCAATGTAGCACCCATAGAAATTTCTTCAGTGATCTAGATGGAAGAAAGGGTCAGCAGGGCTGTTAATTGTACCTTTTTTCTTGTCCCTATTTTTGCTAAAAAAAAAAAAAAGTGCTTGTTTCTGATTTTTTGTCCACTGTTCAGCAAAGCACTTCCGAATTTTATTTATTTTATTTTGGCTATCCCACGAGGTATGTGGGATCCTAGTTTCCTCACCAGGGATTGAACCTTCACTTCCTAAATTGGAAGCACAGAGTCTTAACCACTGGATCACCAGGGAAGTCCCAAGGGGCAAATAAATTTTAAAATAATAGTGTTCCCCTTCCTCTCTAACACAACTTCCCTGGTATAACTCATAACTAATGTCAGTGGCAGGGAGCTATTGAAATTCACACACAAGCACATACAAATATATGAATTCATGTATTACGGTTTTGTTCTTTTTTCTTTCTCCCTTTGTCATATACAGAAAAGAGACATCTTTGTATTTTTTTCCCTGCTGTGCTTTATTCACTTAATCTATATCCTGAGAGTTCAGTAAAACCTGGTGGATTAAATACCCTCCTGCAACCTCACTTAAAATGGCAGCAGAGGGACTAAAAAGGACATGAGCTGCAAGGATAAAGAGACAGCAAAGGAGACGAGAACAATAAAATCTCGGAGCTGAAAGGCAGATGGGGGAGCTGCAGCTGTTTCAGGAAATGGAGAGATGAGAACTGGACCTTGGAGAGAAGCCCCCAAACCCTGCTGCTTTCCAATACAAAACCCAAGGCCGTGGAACCGGGGGCCCAGATCCTTCTGCACGTGGGTGTGCAGGTGACGCTGTTGTTTTCCATCTTCATGTGGTCAGTGTTTCTCACCAAGCGAAGAATAACTGTTAAACTGTGAACGTGATGCTGAAAAAGAAAGCCCACAGCCAGCAGTGGCGTTGTATACAGTTGGAGAATCCAGGCTTCAGACTGAACAGCCTATGTTCAAACCCCGGCTTCATTTCTACAGCAGTCTTGTAACTTGGGACCAGTTACCTAACTGCTGATATTTAGTTTCCTCTTCTGTTTGTTCTTACTCAGTCACTCCATCATGTCCACCTCTTTTCAACCTCTTAGACTGCAGCACGCCAGGCTTCCCTGTCCTTCACCATCTCCCGGAGCTTGCTCAAACTCATGTCCATCGAGTCAGTCATGCCATGAAACCATCTCCTCCTCTGTCATCCCCTTCTCCTCCTTTCTTCAGTCTTTCCCAGCATCAGGGTCTTTTCTAATGAGTCACCTCTTCGCATCGGGTAAAGTTTTGGAGCTTCAGCGTCAGTCCTTCCAATGAATTCAGGACTGATCTCCTTTAAGATGGACTGGTTGGATCTCCTTGCAGTCCAAGGGACTCTCAAGAGTCTTCTCCCACGTCACAGTTCAAAAGCATCAATTCTTCTACGCTCAGCCTTCTTTATGGTCCAGCTCTCACATGACTACTGGAAGAACCATAGCTTTGACAAGACGGACGTTTGTTGGCAAAGTAATGTCTCTGCTTTTTAATATGCTGTCTAGGTTGGTCATAGCTTTTCTTCCGAGGAGCAAGCGTCTTTTCATTTCATGGCTGCAGTCACCATCTGCAACCTCTCCTGTTAAGGGCTTACTAATTAACATCATCTCATTGGGTTGTTTTGGGGGTTATAGATGAAATACTCTCTTTTTGTACCAGAGCATAGTACCTGGTAAAGAGCAGCAATAATAATAATTAGTAGTGGTAGTAGAAACACTAAACTAGTATTACTGGTACTAGTAGTAGTAGTAACAGTAGTGGTAACCACAAAAATGAAGAGATCTGATAACGTGATATCATCGACCAATTTGGTGACTCATAAATGTCAAGGACTTGTACACGTTCGGTGTTCAGTTTGCCCTTTTTATACCAATACTCTGTCAAAAAAAGAATCCTATTTCTTATTTTTCTTTCATCCACGGTGAGATGGATTTTTCATTCTACACATGGCCTTTTGGGAAAAGGCCTAATAGCTTATATCTCTATCTGTAACTATTTCTGAAACACAGCTTCAAGGTTTGAAAGCCTTCTCTTGTCTACTTCTCATTGTTAACATCACATTTAATGGTGTCTGGAAAAGATCTGAGTTCACAATTTATAGGGGTGATCTGTCTATTCCAGGCATATATAGTACAGGGTAGAGAGGGGGCCTGGGTTCAGAAGAGGGTACCGTACATTCATGGGAATTCGTGGCTCTGGGGCTTGTCCTTTACTGCATTGCAACACCGAAAATATCGTGAACCAAATACCTGGTTAATGTTGGGGAAGCAATTCAGATACAAAGTCTGTTGTCAAGAGATAAGAAAAACACCCCAGATAAGAGTAAGCATGTGGAAGCACGTGGTTTTCTATTGGCTTAGCATCCTGGTGTCAGAAGAGGATTCCACTTCCGCCAGGCCAGAGGGACATTCTGGGATGGCTGCGGCAGGGTATAGCTATTATCCTCATGGAGTCAGGGTCTGAGAGACTGGGAATGGTGACAGACGAGAGAGGTGACATTCCTGCTTTTTTACCATTTTACCATCATCCTTACTCCACAGAGGGAGACAGGAAGGCTGCCTCCAGGGGTCTGTGCGTGGGCTTGCCCACGTGGGTATGGCATCGTCACTCTGCCTACTTATCTGTCCTCTCCCCAGAAAGCATCCACCCCAGTCATCACCCCTGGTCTCAAATGATCATCTTAAAAGACACAGACACTCAACAAAAACTGCTGAAAGGAACATACACAGGTGCGCACAACTCTTCTAACTCAGTCATGCTTCTGAGTGCTCAGCTCTTTGTGACCCCATAGACTGTACGTAGCCCACCAGGCTGCTCCGTCCATGGGATTCTCCAGGCAAGAATACTGGAGTGGGTTGCCATTTCCTTCTCCAGGGGGTCTTCCCTGACCCAGGGATCAGACTTGCGTATTCCGCACTGGCAGACAGATTCCTCACCACTGCGTCACCTGGGAAGCCCCTCTAACCCACAGACAGCACTTTAAAGCATATGCAGGATTTTCTTAGGTGTTTTGCTATTTGATACCAATAACAACCCTGCATGGGGTACTTTCTTAGAGCTGAGGAAGGCAAGGAGATAAATGGGTGAATGAGATCTCATAATTAGTGAGTTGTGGAGCCAGCATTTGAAGCCACATCTCTAGAGATAACATATCCTTTCCTGATCAGACTTGCGTATTCCGCACTGGCAGACAGATTCCTCACCACTGCGTCACCTGGGAAGCCCCTCTAACCCACAGACAGCACTTTAAAGCATATGCAGGATTTTCTTAGGTGTTTTGCTATTTGATACCAATAACAACCCTGCATGGGGTACTTTCTTAGAGCTGAGGAAGGCAAGGAGATAAATGGGTGAATGAGATCTCATAATTAGTGAGTTGTGGAGCCAGCATTTGAAGCCACATCTCTAGAGATAACATATCCTTTCCATGATGCCATGCTGCCTCTTCTAAAGTAATAAGAATAATTGCATATATAAATATTAAGCACTTACTGTGTGCCAAGTATATGGCTCTAAGCACTTCACATATATTAAGTTATTTAATCCTTAAAACAATCCAGTTTTACAGAGAAGGAAACTTGGACATGGAGGAATGGAATTTTTTTTTCTTCAAAATAATAGATCACTGTCCAGGGAGGTTGTGTCACATTCAAAAGGGGTTCAGTGCACATCAAAGACCCCACTTTTGAGTCTGTTTTCTACTAAAAGCCAGAGTATTCTGCCAAATTATTTATGTTTTTTCAGTAGCTGAAAGGCCTGTTAGCAAACACCAACCAGATGTTTCTCTGGATGCCTCCAAGGCTGTGTGGGGCTCTGGAAAGAAGCAACTCCAGAGAGGAGTGACCCCTCTGTATAGTGTTCTCCTGACTTTTGTAGAAGGGGCGAGGCAGAGATGAGACTCCCCAGGTCTCCTCAAAGTGACGGATGTGCTCACTTTTGCCTCTGTACACACGCCTTCTTCCTGCCGTGCAAAGCGTTTACGCATCCTCACACCCCTGTCCTCGAGGCCTCGGGGACACCTGAGATTCCAGCGCTTCCTGCCCTACACCTCAGTCTGTGCACACGCGTCCTACATTATTTCAGAAACTCCCACCCTGTGCCCTGGGGCTTCCACCTTCCAAGCCAGGTCCCTAACTTGTTCAGTCTCTCTTTCTGCAGGAATCACTTCAACTCCTCGTCTGTTTGGTTGGCTTCTTTGAGATGCCCTCCAGATCCCTGGCCCTTCGCCCGCAGTTCCCACAGCCAGAGCGGCGCCGAGCTCGTCTGTAAAGGTCAGTGTTGACTCCCGTTTCTGCCGGGTGAGCTGGTCTTCCTCGCGAGCTCGGGAAACACTGCTGTCCTTTGTGCTCAGAGAGACTCTGCGCTGAGAACAAGTCCCACCCTTGCTCTGTTGGACCACAGCTGTAATTGCCTGCCATAGCAGCTATCTATCTTTCCCGTCTGCTCGGTGCTCCACGGCCCACCCGCCTGTAGTCACTCGTTCATTTAGGAGACTATGAGCAGGCACCCCGCGAGGAGCTGCAAGTACAGTGATGGCTAAGACAGTGACTGTCATCGTCTTCCAGGGAGGCTGTGCATCGTGGGGCTGGTGGACGCACGCGAGAGAATGGGAGGCACCCAAGAGGAGCACCCAGCTTATACTGGGGCATCGCAAAGTCTTCTAGAACAGCGGTCCTCAACCTTGTTGGCACCAGGAACCAGTTTCGTGGAAGACAGTTTTTCCACAGGTGAGTCAGGCGGATGAGAACATGAGGAGCACACAACCTAAATCCCTCAGAAATCCCTCGCATGTGCAGTTCACAGTAGGGTTCAAGATCCTATGAGAATCTAATGCCGCCACTGATCTGACCGGAGGCGGAGCTCAGGTGGTAATTTGAGCCATGGGGACTGGCTGTAAATACAGCCGACGCTGCTGCTCACTCACCTGCCACTCACCTCCTGCTGTGTGGCCGCGTTCCTAACAGGCCCAAAACCAGTACTGGTCCATGGCCCCAGGGGTTGGGGACCCTTGTTCTAGAGAGCACACGAGGTAGAGAGTGAAGGAGAGGAAGTGTGAGCAGGTGAAATGTGCTTGAGCGAGTGACTATGAGGAGGAAGGAGGTAAGGGCAGGAGGGGCATTACACACGAGAGCGCGTGTGCATGCACGGGACTGGCACAGCCATGAAACTAAAAGGCCTTCCTAAGGTCAGAAGCAGAACATTCAAAGGACGTGTCCAAAAGTGAGGCTGCAAAGATAAGCGGAAGTCAGATCATGCAAAGTCTTATGAGCCATGATAAGGCAACCAGACTGTTCTGAGGGCCCTGGGAAGCCTTTGCAGCCAAAGATGGAGAAGCTCTATACAGTCAACAAAAACAAGACCAGGAGCTGACTGTGGCTCAGATCATGAACTCCTTATTTCCAAATTCAGACTTAAATTGAAGAAAGTAGGGAAAACCGCTAGACCATTCAGGTATGACCTAAATCAAATCCCTTATGATTATACAGTGGAAGTGAGAAATAGATTTAAGGGCCTAGATCTGATAGAGTTCCTGATGAACTATGGAATGAGGTTCGTGACATTGTATAGGAGACAGGGATCAAGACCATCCCCATGGAAAAGAAATGCAAAAAAGCAAAATGGCTGTCTGGAGAGGCCTTACAAATAGC
>SJYX01018670.1:60451-142679 GCA_006410675.1 Oreotragus oreotragus
AAGACGCTTCCTCCTTGGAAGAACAGCTATGACCAACCTGGATAGTATATTCAAAAGCAGAGACATTACTTTGCTGACTAAGGTCCGCCTAGTCAAGGCTATGGTTTTTCCTGTGGTCATGTATGGATGTGAAAGTTGGACTGTGAAGAAAGCTGAGCACCGAAGATCGATGCTTTTGAACTGTGGTGTTGGAGAAGACTCTTGAGAGTCCGTTGGACTGCAAGGAGATCCAACCAGTCCATTCTGAAGGAGATCAGCCCTGGGGTTTCTTTGGAAGGAATGATGCTAAAGCTGAAACTCCAGTACTTTGGCCACCTCATGTGAAGAGTTGACTCATTGGAAAAGACTCTGATGCTGGGAGGGATTGGGGGCAGGAGGAGAAGGGGACGACCAAGGATGAGATGGCTGGATGCCATCACGGACTCGATGGATGCGAGTCTGAGTGAACTCCAGGAGATGGTGATGGACAGGGAGGCCTGGCGTGCTGCGATTCATGGGGTCGCAAAGAGTCGGACACGACTGAGCACTGAACTGAACTGAACTGAACTGGGAAGCCGTGAAAGGGTTTTAGGCAGGATGGCGATCTTGGGATCAGACTCGCCTTTTGGAAAGGTCACTGGCTTGAAAACAAGGAGGGGTCTGGGGTGGAGCGAGGTGATGAGGGGCTGGCTGCACCAACGGAGGCCGCGCCACATGTGTGCGCCCCTAGGGGGCCCCAAGGGCCAATTGGTCACTCAGCTGCTTGGGGAGGTGGCCGACCGTAGCCCTCAGCCCAGTCCCTGTCTGGGAAGAGTCGCCTCCCCTCAGAGCCACGCTGCTCCTCCTGGGCAGCCACCTCAGACGACTGATTGAGGGCACCGAGGCTCAGGCCCTGTGCCCTTGGGACGACTCAGAAGCACGTCCCCGCCCCGGGGCGTCTGTGTGCAGCCCTGTCCCAGGTCACGGTCCTCATCCTTGCTTCCCCACCCCCAGGCTCCCCAGGAAACTTCCTGCCTGCTCCACTCAGCATCTCAGAGCCTGTGTCCTGGGAAAGAGCTGGGATCAGGGGTGGTCCAGGGAAGAGCTGCATCCCCCACCAGGTGGCCGGCCTGAGGCGGTTCACAGGTGGCCGCGCTCTGTCGCTCTGTCAGCCCTGGTGAGCTGTGGCCCCGCAGCTGTGAAGGCTTGTGGCTGGTGAAGGGGGCTGGGTGGGGTGGGGTGTCCTGGCAGGGCCAATGAATAGCTCAGCTTTTGAGAGGTCAAGGGCATGAGATAATATATTATAATGAAACGAATGAGCCCTGCGAAGTGAGATGCTTTCTAATGAGTGCCATTGATGCCTTGGAGAAAGACTGTACAGAGCCAACTGTGGAATTCAGAGTGCCTTCAAAACAGTATAAAAAGAGACTCTTATCTCCTGCATCCAGAAGGCAGGAGAAGCCAGGCCCAGGACTTCACGGGGCAGTAGCCCCAGTCCTCCAGAGCACAGTGGATTCTCAGCCCCAGCAAGTATGCTGTGTCAGCACAAGCTCTGAGTCAGAAGGTGTGGGACCCTGAGGACTGAGATGGGGTCATCTGGGCAGATGCACTTGAAAGCCCTGAAGCCCCAGACCCCTGGAAACCCCCCACCCTGCAGCTGTGGCCCATGGCTTTGCTTAGAGGCTAGCTGGGAGACCACACAGAAGGCTCAGCCTCTCGAGGCAGTGTGTGCCTGCTCCCCAGGATGTGCCCTCCCCTCCACTCTGGGCACCAGGCCAACCTCAGGGGTCAAGTCTTAACACAACCCATCTGGGGAAGCACAGGGCCTACGAAGGGATGAAGGGGACTGTCCCCCTAGGGGAAAGGGCTATGGGACTAGAGCGGGGTGGGGGCATCAGACTGGATGAGGAAGATCTTGCTGATGTGAAAACACGTCTACAGACGCTCTGCACTCCACACTCCAGCAAGGACCCCTGGTGAAGGGGCCAGCACACTAGCGGGACACGTCCTGGGAGCTCAGAGGAAAGCAGGAGTGTGCGTTCAGTGAGGTAGGAACTCCCGAGTGCCATGGCAGGTGTAGGAGGACAGCCCAAAAGGCCCAGACGTTCACACTGCCCGTAGACTTCCTGTGGCAGAAACCCAGCCTCAGACCAAAGGCCCAGACGTTCACACTGCCCGTAGACTTCCTATGGCAGAAACCCAGCCTCAGACCGGAGGCTTCAGATAGCTGAGAAGGTGTGTTCATGTTAGTAGCTTACAGTGAATCCATTCCACTGTGGGGGGAAGAAGTTTGTTGGTTTGTTTTTTATTTGACTCTGCTGGGTCTTAGTGGCACCACGCAGGATTTTGTTGCCACGTGCTGGATCTTTATTGTGGCATGTGGAATCCTTTTTTTTTTTTTTTTCAGTTCTGACGGGTGGGATCTAGTGCCTTGACCAAGGATTCAACCCAGGCCCCCTGCATTGGGAGCACAATCTTAGCCACTGGACCACCAGGGAAGTCCCCAAACTTTTTAATTTATAAGAAACTTTCTCAGTTCACTTGAGGAAAAATGCCCCTCAGTTCACTTGAGGAAAAATGCCTTTCGTGGCTCATGATCATTTTGAATATGAAGTATTTACTAAAGGAAATTTTCTTTCCTAAGAGGTCTCAGAATGCAGATTGTTCAATTTTTCTTTTTCAGAGAAAGCTCTCTGCTGTATCTTTCTCGAGAACAGATTTGCTCAATTCTTATCTTCCTGGCTGGTGAATAGGTTTACCCTGGATAGCATTACTGCTTGGCTCTCATTATTCTATTTTCCTGGCTGTGCTGTGTAATTTCTCTCCTTGTAATTTTCCTTGGTATGCCATGTGGATCACATACGAAGCTTGCTTTGAGTCATTTGCCATTAGTTCAGCTTCTGGGTAACATTTTCATTTTACCAGCCATGTCTTAGACCGTGTCAAGCAATAACAATGGCACAACAACGCTACAGTGATAACTTACAGGGAGTGAATACTTACTCTGCATTAGGCACTGTTCCCAGGGTTTTCCATAATCGACTCATTTCATCTGCACATTGGCCTTGTCTCTAGTCCCCTACCCCTTTAAGAAACCTCTCATGACATAAAGTAGACAGATTGGGAGGCTTCATCTCCAGGTTACAGATAGAGACACTGAGCCACAGAGGTCGTCCTGCCTTGCCTGTAGGTGAGCCCTTCCCAGGGAAGAAAGCTCAGGCTTTCTCAGACAGTCCTGATAAGGTGGGGCTTGGTGTCAACACTCTGAAGATTTGGTACTCAGAAATCTCACAATATCCACTGCCTGCCCCCAACAGATATTGAGTTAGGCTGTGTGGGGTTGCCAAGCATGGATGGAAATTTAGGTAACCAGGCCTCTAGTCCTGGTGGGCTGCAGTCCATGGGGTCGCTAACAGTCGGACAGACTGAGCGACTTCACTTTCACTTTTCTCTTTCATGCACTGGAGAAGGAAATGGCAACCCACTCCAGTATTCTTGCCTGGAGAATCCCAGGGACGGGGGAGCCTGGTGGGCTGCCGTCTATGGGGTCACACAGAGTCGGACACGACTGAAGTGACTTAGCAGCAGCAGCAGCAGCAGCAGTCCTGCCCTCTGGCCTGGAAAATCCCATAGACGGAGGAGCCTGGTATGGTGCAGTCCACGGGGTCGCACAGAGTCGGACACAACTGGAGCGACTTAGCTGCAACTTAGCAGCAGCAGTCCTGCCCTAGGAACAGGTAACATTTCCCCCTGGGACTCAGTCTCTCCATCCATCAAATGAGGGTGTAGACCAGATCAGGAACTGTATATTGGTGGCATGAGGGACATTTGGTGCCCACAGATGTGTTTTGTTTAGGCTGCCCATTTCATTTTGCTTTGATTTGGTTTTTCAGAGTGAGGGGGTGAATTCCTTTAAGAGGTAGCCAGTTCAGACCATGCTGCATGATACCTTATGGTCTTAAACAAGTCGGAATCACACATTTATATACTTGCCTGGTGCCTATAGACTTTTGAGATTACAAATGCAAACGTAGGATTAAATTATCTCTGAAACTCTCCAGATCGGTCATATATATTTCCCTCTGGAGTCCCTGAGCCAAGGAGATGCGAGACACCCCAAGTGAGGGGGGCGATAAATGAGGGAGCAGGAGCAGTTGCTGGCCCTCCACGTTCTTAGCATCCTGGGATCTGAGGCGCCCTGCCGGCCTTGCCCGGTGCTGCCCGCTCCGCAGTGCCAAGGAAGACAGCGCAGCGGCATGTCCTGGCTGGGAAGCTGGAGAGCTGTGCGGTGCCCTGCTTTCGTTCACGGGAGGTGGGTGACGGGTGGCAGGCAGGCCTCAGCAACGAACAGAGACACTGTCTGGCAGCCCCTACAGATGCTGGGACCCCTGCACCGGGGCAAGCAGGAGCTGCCTGCGGTCTTCAGGCCACATGAGGCTGTAGGAACTGCCCCACTGAGTGTGGGCCAGCCTCACCTGTGTACCGTCGGCCTGGACAGATCCAGCTCACCTCTGGCTTTTGTTTCCCCTGATTCCTCCTCTTCACGGCAGAGGGGCTCAAACCCACTTCCTACCGGGGCAAACACTGAGGCCACCCCAAATTTGTGCCGGTAACACCGGTTTGGCCCCACACTTCCTGGAACATAGTAAGGGCCCCATTTCTTTACCACGCACGAACGACCTTAACTTTATCTTAGAGTCTGTCTTCACTTACTTATTCCATACCCAGCTCTGTGACTGACACAATCAGAGCTGGTATTATCTCTCAAGCAAGATGACATTTCAAAATACACAGGCCTCAGGTGGATGGAGATAATGTCAGGAGAGCTCAGTAGGGTTCCTCTCGGGCCCTAATGAGAAACACAAAGGAGCAAATTATGGAGACTTCCTATAGAGCCCTTTGGCACGTGCAGGAAGAGAGAGGGGAGAAAAAGAAGAATCCTAGCAGTAATAATGGGCTTTTTGAGAGAAACTAGTGTTATTCATCTGCTCTTGAATCCAGATCGAGTTCAGTAGGTGAGAGAACACCGTTCTCTCTTGGTGAATTTCTCCATGTGAGCTTTGGGAAAACATTTCAAGCCAAAGAAAGAATTAGATCAGCCAAAGAGAGTGTGCACATATACCCCTGGCAGAGGGGCCCGTGAGTGAAATCTGCTCCTTTGATTTGGCTCTCAGCTAGAATACCTCATTTAAGTTAATGTTTTTAACAGCATTATTGAAGCTCTGCCAACATTTTACAAGCTGCTTGTTCATTTCCACAGAACTTCTTTGAGGTGTAATTGTATATAGGGGAAACTGAGTCCTACAGATACAATGTGTAAGCTGATTTAAAAAAAAACTGTGTACTGTCACATTATTGTGACATAAAATACTTGAGAAGCCAAGAAAGTGGTTTTTTTTCTTTTCTCATAAACCTTGTAGCACTGAGCATTATGCCTTATACATACATAGTAGGCACTCAGTGGATGTAAGTAGAACTGGGTTTATCAAATATTTATTATGTCTTCTACATTTAATTATACAGTTTTGCTAGAGTAGGAATCCTACTCTAATAGCTTCATTCCAATTCAAGTTTTGCAGGGCAGACTTAATTTGGTTAATTTATCGCAAATAGCTCGAAAAATTATGAAATGTTTTGTCATTAACATAAGTCATTGGGAACTAGACCTAGGCTGAACATTTTTCTTACATAGTGCAGTTGGTACATAGTTTAAAGTTAAGCTAGCAGAATCCTTAAACAGGATTTTATAAACAGCCTTCTCCTTGATTATTGAATAGCATTAGTCTGATCCTTTAGAGTCCCAGCCATCTTAGAGCTCAAAATAAGCGTGTGAACACTGCAAAGCAAAAGAAGAAAAAAAGAAAAAAGAAGCTCACCGTCTCACCAGGCGCGTGAAGAGGAACTCCATTCCCACTTGATGGTGTCCAATTGAACCTTTATGAACTGCCAATGCCACCCACCCAGAAGGAAGTGGATTAAAGACCTACAGGAGATGCCTTATAGATCTTCTGAGACAGGTGCTCTCCACACCTCTGCAGCTTATCTGAGGCTCGCTTCACAGAGTTGTAGAGAGAGCTCTGCCCTTCCTGAAGCACATAAGTAAAATAAACCCAGAGCTGAAAAAATGAGATGTGCAGATTCAAACCCCAAATTGTGGGAATGACAGACAAAAGGTGGACAGTAAGTCTTTTATTATTATTATTAAAAGCCTGTGTACTGGGGGGATTTCCCTGGTGGTGCAATGGATAAAGTTCCACCTGCCAATGCAGGGAACCATGGGTTCGATCCCTGGTTTGGGAAGATTCCACATGCCACAGAGCAACTAAGCCTGTGGGCCACAACGATCAAGCCTGAGGTCTAGAGCCCAGAAACTGCAACTCCCGGCCCAGATGCCCTACAGCCCATGCTCTGCAACAAGAGAAGTGAGAAGCCTGCTACCGCAACTTGAGAAAGGAATGAAGACCCAGCTGCAGCCATGAATAAATAAATATGAGTAAAGTTTGTAAAAATTCTGTGCATTTGGCATTCACTGTTTTCAGTGGAAGCCATCATCATTCACTCACTCATGTGTTCACTCAGTCATTTATGCATCCCCTCTGGGTGGCACACCTACTTTGGGCATGCCAGGAGTGTAAGTGGTCTCTGACAGGGCTGTTGGAATGACTCCCTAGCCTGCAAGTCTCTGAGGGACCCTGGAGGTATGAATAGTGTGTGGACCCACCTCACTGATTCACACCTTGTATATTTGGAAATATAAGGTCTTTGATTCAGTTTGCCCAGTCGTCCCACAGACTTTTGGTGAGGGTGGATGTGTTAACCAAAGGAAAGTCTCACTTGGACTAAACTTATTTGTGATTCAAATTAAAAAAAAAAAAAATCTTAAGATTTCAGAAGGAGACTGTTATGGACTGAACTGTGTCCTCCAAAATTTGTGTGTTGAAGCCCTAATTCCCAAGATGACTGTATTTGGAGATAGGGTCTTTACAGAGGTAATAAGGTTATAAGTGACCGTAAGGGTAGGACCCTAATCTGACGGGACCTGTGTCCTTATAAGAAGAGGAAGAGACATCAGAGATCTCTGTGAGGGCAAAAGGAAGGTGGCCTTCTCCAAGCCAGCAGGAGGGGCTCCACAGAAACCAACCGGCTGGCACCTTGATCTTGGAATTCTAGCTCCCAGAACTATGAGAAATCAAATATCTGTTGTTTAAGCTACCCAGTCTGTGATGCTTTCTGGCAGCCCTGGCAGACTAATGCAGAAACCTTGCAGAAATCCACTAACCTGTTTTCACAGGACTGTGACACTTAGTGCAGTGCTGAGCACACAGGGTGGACAATAAGCACTTGCCAAGCAAGGGGTGAAAAAAGAAGCAGTGACCGATTTTTATTTTCTTGGTCTCCAAAATCACTGCGGATGGTTTCTGGAGCCATGAAATTAAAAGACACTTGCTCCTTGGAAGGAACGCTATGACAAACCTAGACAGTGTATTAAAAAGCAGAGATATCACTTTGCCAACAAAAGTCCCTTATAGTCAAAGCTATGGTTTTTCCAGTAGTCATGTACAGATGTGAGAGTTGGACTGTAAAGAAGGCTGAGTGTCGAAGAATTGATGCTTTTGAACTGTGGTGTTGGAGAAGACTCTTGAGAGTCCCTTGAATTGCAAGGAGATCAAGCCAGTCAATCCTAAAGGACGTCAGTCGTGAATATTCATTGGAAGGACTGATGCTGAAGCCGAAGCTACAAAGCTACGGTACTTGGATCACCTGATGGGAAGAGCCAACTCATTGAAAAAGACCCTGATGCTGGGAAAGACTGAAGGTAAAAGGAGAAGAGGGTGACAGAATGAGATGGTTAGGTGGCATCACCAACTCAATGGACACGAATCTGAGCAAACTCTGAGAGATAGTGGAGGACAAAGGAGCCTAGCGTTCTGCAGTCCACGGGGTCACAAAGAGCTGGACACAACACAGTGACCGAACAAAGCGAGGGGTGAAGAGAGAACTCAGGGCACGGTTCTCTGACAGAACTCAGAGAACCTGGCCCACGAGGTCCTTCTGGGGATGGGGAGACAGGGGCAGAGGCCCAGTGATGGATCTTCACGCTTCCTCTCCCCTCTCTGGAAACCACAGTTGCTCATCCATCTCTACACTATGGGAAGACTCCAAAAGAGGCTGGATGATGACCCTAAAATAGCTTAAATTTGAAAACAAGAAGAAACGAAACACTAGGTCTCTAGCTCCATGCACTCTCCCCTGCCTGCTTCCTCCTTTGGCTAAAGAGTGAAGAGCAGAATGACAAGGCTGGGTCACCAGCATTTCTTGACCCGTGTGCTCACGGCAGCCCCTGCTACAGGAAGATGCTCTGTCAGTCCTTTGGGGCCACTTGAGTTATACCTAATGATCTCTCCGGATATCAAAAAGATAAAGGCAAAACGATAAAGATGGGTTTGCTGGTCTTCTCCTTCCCAGCCCTCAAAATGTGCCAGCTGCTCCCAGGTTACCTGATGTCCCTCAGCACATTGATCTGACAAAAGAATCCTCATAAGGTGTTAGCTGCTGCTGCTGCTGCTGCTAAGTCGCTTCAGTCGTGTCCGACTCTGTGCGACCCCATAGACGGCAGCCCACCAGGCTCCCCCGTCCCTGGGATTCTCCAGGCAAGAACACTGGAGTGGGTTGCCATTTCCTTCTCCCATAAAGTCTTAGAGGTTAAGATTAACTAACACTTGCCACACTATAGGCTGGATTTGACAAAGTTTATACACAGAAGCTATTTCTCTCTTTCTAGGTTTCGTACCTGAAATTTGGAACACTTCCAGCAGATAAATAATGATGCTTAATCTAGAGACATGGTCCAATTGGCCAGAATTTCTGAATAAAAAGTCCCTACACAAGAAAACCCCAAATTAGCATGTTTTCCACCCAATTGAATGATTTCTATTAAAACAGGATTCATTAAAGTGATCAGTCTATTTACTAATTGTCATATTACTAATATTACCATGATTACACCCCACCCTCCAACTCCCCTCACTAGAACGCTGCCGCTGGAAACGGTGGGATGTTATAGCATATCCTCTATCTGAACTGAGAGCCACTACCGTAACCAGGCATGACTCTCTCATCCTGGTGATGCCACCTGCTGTTACAGTGATTTGTGAACTTGGCTTTGAGGAATGTCTTCTGGCTGGGCCGTGTGGCTTAAGGCAGGCTGGCTGGCCATCAAACCACAAAGAGGCTGCTTGGACATAGCCTCAGGGCTTTCGCTGGGGTGCCCTGCTCAGCCGCACACTGCGGCCCTCCCGAGGAACTTTTCTGGGGTCTCAGAGGGGACCAGCCTCCGGCCTGTCTCTCTTAACCACTCACAAGACTCACAGCATGATCATTTATGAGGAGAAATCAAACTAATACTATTAACACAGGCCCAACCAGCTGCTTCTCTCTGATCAGCACACTGCATAGGGAGCTAAACTATAAGCGGAAGGTGGCTTAGAGGGCCAGGAGCCAGAGCAGAGGGAGCGGTTAAACCCGTTCTGCAATTAGAGCCTTCACCCACATCAGGTTCTGTGTCTGAGTCAGGCTTCCAGAACCGCGATGCTAGGTAACAAGCCTAACAGCTCAGTGACCTAAAAACAACAGCATTCATTTTCCATTCACATGTTTTCAGGTAGACTCCAGAGGCTTTATTTCAGGCTGTAGATAGGGTTTAGGTCATCTCCATGTGTTATCTTATTCTGGAACCAGACTACGAGGGTTACAGGGGGAACTCTTCTGGCAAATGACAGGAGGCAAGCAAGCTGTATGAGGCTGTTGAAAGCCCCACTCACATCATGCACTAGCATTCCACTGGCTGAAGCAGGCCAAGGTCAAAGACAACCAGTGGGGAGCAGACTCCCTCTCAGGGAAGCCACAGTTAAGGGCAGAAAAGGAAGGACGAGCTGTGCACAAATAATGCCACCCGCCCCCCACCCCGCAGGCAGCCCAGGAAGGGCCTCTGAGCCACAAGAAGTCCTTGCCCTGGGGACTGAGCCAGGGTGTCACTGAATCGTAGGGCAGTGCTGGGGCGGGTGGGGGAGGGGGTCNGAAGGACGAGCTGTGCACAAATAATGCCACCCGCCCCCCACCCCGCAGGCAGCCCAGGAAGGGCCTCTGAGCCACAAGAAGTCCTTGCCCTGGGGACTGAGCCAGGGTGTCACTGAATCGTAGGGCAGTGCTGGGGCGGGTGGGGGAGGGGGTCCTCTCGGGTGACTTTCCTTCTGCTCAACACAATCCTTCTTTATAGAAGTTATGCATTAAATTCAATTACAGTCCTGCTGACTGACGACTGTCTCTTAAGGTGACTTTGCCTCCTCAGCTCTGACGCAGGAGGTCTTGAGTCCATAATTCAGCTCCAAGGTGAACCTTCTTCCCCTCTGTCCAGTGGCTTTGGGGTGCCTCACTACTGCCCCGCTGACTCCTCCATGAGACAGCTGGACCTCGTGGGCAGGGACCATGGATCATTCATCCTAGAATTTGCTATGGAGACCCAGGTTCAATCCCTGGGTCACAAAGATTCCCCTGGAGAAGGGAATGGCTACCCAGCCCAGTATTCTTGCCTGGAGAGCTCCATAGACAGAGGATCCTAAGGTCGCAAAGAGTCAGACATGACTGCACTAGTAACACACACCTGGTTTGGTTGGTTGTGTGCACCCCAGATTCGTATGTTGAGACCTTGCCACCAGAGGCAATGTCATTAGATGTCATTAGGAGCCTCTGGGAGGTGGTTAGGTCATGAGGATGGAACCCTGATACATGGGACTTTTGCCCTAATAAAAGCGACCCCACAGAGCACCCAGCCCCTTCCACCAAGCAAAGAGCCAGGGAGAAGGTGCCGTCTGGGAATCGGGAGCTCTCACTCAACACCAGATCTGTTGGCGCCATGATCCTGGCGATCTCCGCTTCCAGGACTCTAAGAAAGACACGTTTGTTGTTCATAAGGCGCCCAGTCTGCAGTATCTTACTATACCAGCCCAGATGGACTAAGACAGGATTTTTCCAGCGATCTCAGCGCACCTCTGTGGACTGAGTAACGTGACAGCGCCCGTCTTCACTGTCTGAGTCCCCCAAGCGCCGGGAGAAGGGAGATGTCTCCCCGGCCAGGGCGTCCGCAGCGCATCGCAGAGAGAGGGAGTTTCCTGCTGACTGTGGACGGCGGGCTGTTGCTCCGCGCCTCCGTGGGAGCTATCAGCGACGCCCTCCCTGCGCTCCGCCGGACAGTCTGAGAATTCTCAAGGGCGTCTCCTGGACCACCGTCCCGCCAGGACTCCGAAACAGGCCCTTCTCGCCGAGCTCAGCGCAGGCCGTTCTCTCCCCGGCACCTTCCGCCACTGATTTCCCCACTCGCCTCCCTCAGGCTCAGCAATGGCTGCTTCGAGGCCGGGAGTCACGCCGGCCCGAGCCTCGCCCCCGCAGCGCGGTGGGTGCTCGCTCGATCTGCTTCGCCCGCCCGGGCGTGCCCCCCGAGGAGGCCGCGGCGGCCCACTCATCTCTGAGGACAGCGCTGTGGCCGTGAGCAGACGGTGTCCGCTGCCTGAGCACCATTCAGAAGCGAACACTTGAGCCGCCACTGAGTGTTCTGTTCGGATTTTACTCTTTTTATTTTTTTCCTCTGCATTCAATAAGCGAGCAGAATGTGCCCTCTTGTCTCCAAGTCCTGGTGGGGAGGGGACAGGGGATCCGTCTTGCTGCGGTGCGTTCCCCTTCCTGCTCCCATTTCTGAGGTTAATTGGTGTGCACCGGGGTCTGCTGGAGCATTGTCAACAGCATTTTACTGGTCAGGGGGCATCTTTTGATCACAGGAAATCAGATGCAAATGAGAAACGACCTTCACCTCCTGGGCGGCCCTTGGGGTCTCAGCTGCTCCTCCAGCAAAGCAGTCAAGGGGACCACAGTGGACCACGCATGGGCCGAGCGGCCTGGCTCCTGCTGTTCACTGTCCTCGGCTACGAGAGCGACAGGGACCCAAACAGTGAACTGCCCTGGGGTGGGAGCCCTTAATGCAGTTCCAGAGGAAGCGGGAGATTCCTTGGCCTTTCAGTTTCACTTTTTTTTAGTTGGTTTTTTTTTTTGGATAATTTTATGTATTTATTTAATTTTTTACTGTGCTGGGTCTTTGCTGCTGCGAGGGCTTTTTCTCCAGCTTCAGTGAGCAGGGCTGCTCACTGTGGCACGCAGGCTGCTCATTGCAGTGGCTTCCTTTCTTGCAGAGCATGCGTTCTAGGCCATGCAGGTTTCGGTAACTGTGGCGCATGGGCTCAGTAATTGCAACTCCCGGGCTCTAGAGCACAGGCCCAGCATTTGCGGTGCATGGGCTTAGTTGCTCCGCAGCCTGTGGGATCTTCCCAGATCAGAGGTCAAACCTCTGTCTCCTGCATTGGCAGGCTGATTCTTTACCACTGAGCCACCAGGGAAGTCCCCAGTCTCACCTTTTCAGGAAGGTGGAAGAATTCTGATTCAGGTCGAGAATGGCTGTCAGAACACCCTCGGGACTCTAGTGGCTGGGCCAGAAGGAGAACACACTGTTTGGTATCAGAAGAACTCTCTGCTCCCCTTGGACTCTCCCTACTCCTGTCTTCTTTCCAAAGGTGCCGTTGACACAGCACAGCGGGCAGCAGCCAAGAACAAGAGTACAGCAAATGTAAGAGCACTGTACAGCTTCTGATTTCACATGTTATCTTATTTAATCCTCACTACCGATTTACATAGGTGGTGATGTAAATGTATTGTTACTGTGCCCATTTTATAGATGAGAAAACTGAGGTTCACGGAGGGTAAAAGACCTGTCCAAAGCTAATGAGCAGGCAAGTCAAGACCCAGCTTTGTCTTGGGTCAGCCTGTCACGTGCAGATCATTTCCATCGTCCTCGATGCAGGAGGAAGGGTGATGCTGGGACCATGAGGCTGTGCTCATCCACAACCCTGTTGGGGAGGCTCCTCCCAGCTGTGAACTGAGGGGCACGCACCACTGATGGGAGGAGCAAGCCATACAAGGGGTGCTTGGGAACCAAGACCTCAGCTTCTCAGGGCAGGGAGGCACCCTGGGCCTTCCACAAAGCCATGCTCAGGCTGGCTGACAAGGGCACAGCTGATTATTCTGCTCCAGCAGCTCATTAGTTCCCATTAACTTGGCTACCTGGGAAGTGTGCCCCCAGCCTCCCACCAGAGAGGTCCCCTCCACCTCCCCCAAAGTTTTTCCTTATTTCCGAATTAATCCACATCCTGCCACTGCTGCAGTAACTGGGGGCAAACACTTCAAAACCTCACACTGCATGAAGATGGCACATTTTTTAAAAATTGCTTCTCCAACCAGTAGAGCCCATAATGGAGTTAGAAAAATGAGCTCCTCTCACTAGCCTCCAGATCCATCTCCCAGACCTCGGCTTCTTTGTCAAAGGAGTCATCTTGTTGCTGTTGAGTGTGTCTTGTCGAACACCCAGCCAGGGTTTGGGGGCAGGGAAGGAGTCGGACAGAAATAAAGAGATCTGGGCTCCTTTGTGCTAAGCAGACAGATGCCTGAGAACTTCCCGGTGCCAATAAAAGGAAAGTCTATCTGGTCACGCGGCTAGTCTATTAATTTCGTCAAGCCTACAAAGCAAGTTCCTCATCCGACTATTTTCTTCTTTTCTGATAATTGCTGCAGCGCCTGGCTCTGACAGAAAGAAACGACTGCTCCGCCTTAGAAATAGTTGTGGTGCCAGTGTCCTAATGACACAAGGGTGGCAGCCTTCGTGGAGGAGAGGAGACAAATGTCAATTAGCACAGACTCTTGAATGCGAGCCAGCAGTGTCTCAAAGCCAAGGCCAGCAGCCATGGATCAAGGGATCCTCCAACACACAGTTTTGTTTTGCCTTCTCTTAAATTAGCCAACCTAAATATGTATATACATACAAACTGGAGTCAATACACCCCCAACCCCTGCCGTCAATTAGTGGTTCCTGCAGGATCTAAGACATCTCAAAGCCAGTGTGACCTCCAAACATCGCAAATTAGTTAACGATTTTTAAATATGATTGTCTCCGCTTCATTTCCTCATCTCTGGCCTGAACTCTTTCCTCTCCCTCCCCTGAACAGAGCAGGCCTGCCCCAGTGGATTCTTCTAGGAATTTCCTGGTCTTTAGGATCACAATGGGAGGAATGCAGTTTGGACCCCACTCCCTTCAAGGACCTCAGAGGTCCTGGCGGAAGCCACCAAACTCACATCCTTATTTGTCTCCCCACCCCCCGCCAGCGCCCCATGTTTCTCTCTCCCCCAAGCCTCTTGTAGATACCTCCCTGCCTGGGTGAGTGGGGTTAGTAAGGAGGCGGGGGTGGGGGTGGGGCGCCCTCACTCTGTTGGTTGCCATGGAAACCAAAATTAATTGGGTGCCCTGGATTTCAATTCTGACATTGACAGCGTGTCTCAGTATTGGTCTTTGGCAATAGTTCTCCCAGATGGCATGACTTTCTCAAATAAAGAATGCCCATGGTCTGCCCTACTCCACCCAGCATTTCCTTCCCTGTGCATCGTCTTAAGATTTTCCCTAGAGTGTTACAAACCCTCCAGGAAGTGGTCCACTCTACCCTGGGCAGGATCTAATAAACCGCTCGAAAGGGAAGCATCCGCTGTTATGTGAGACACAAAGTCTACTTGGGTTTAAATGCTCCCCTGGGCACTGGGCTATCTTTTCTGCCAGCAAAACTGAGCTAAAACAAAAAGAAGCGAAGCCACTCATAGGGAACCAGGAAGTCCTCACGCCTCACCTGGTGTTGGTAAGGTGTTCACACACTGTAACTGACTCTACCGAAGCATTTACAGAGTGGACCAGACAGGATGAGTAAGTGAAAATGCTGCCAGTTAGTTACGACACAGCGGGGAAACGTGAGCAATCCTGTGATGACTTGAGGACAGGACATATGCCCTACTCTTCATTCATTCATTCATCCATTCATCCATCTACCCATCCAACCCTCCATCCAGGGGGCATGATTAGCCCCTTCAGCAATTAGCATAAGTCAAGTCCACAGTGGGGGGTTAATTACGCTGGTAAATGAAGAACCTGCCAAATATACTGTGGACAGAATACCTGCCAGAGCCTCAAGGATGCTCAGACGCGTGCCTCTTGCTCCGCTGGCATTATTAAAGGGGTAAGCCAAACCCTCTACTTACTATGCGTCTGATGAGGTGTCAGAGAAGCTATACAGAATGCAACTAATGCGGGTAAACCAGATGTTACAGGATATCTTCATAGGAAGAATTCTTCTCACCACTGATCCCCAGCCCATCCCTTGAATTCTGGATCATCTTTCGGGAACAGCCTTTGAGGTCTGACTGAGGCTGGAGCTGAACAGGTCCTGGTGCCCTGGACACACGGAGGCCCTGGGGAAGGACCCCAGGCAGTCGCTGCCCCTGAGTCCTGTCCGCCCCGTGGCTAATGCAAGCCCTTTGCTACTGTCACTCCCTTATTTCCACTGAACTCACGAGCCACCTAAGCAGGAGGTTTGGATCAGCCATTCCGCTGGATGGGGTGCACGCTTCTTGTTGTCGAAAGCAAACTGTCTGAACACCCAAGCAGTGCCTGTCACTCCCGAGGGCCAGACAGCAGCTCCCTTCGACCGAAGCACTGATGCATCAGCGTATTGGTGCTGGTGTCACGTTGGAGAACAGTCCTCCACTGTGTGGGTTCATTACATGTGTGAAACCCCCCGACCCTGTGATATCATACGATATCTGTCTTTCTCTGACTTGCTTCACTCAGTACGGCATTCTCTAGGTCCAGTCCATCCATGTGCTGCAGTTGGCATCATTTCATTCTTTTTATGGTTGAATGAAATTCCATTGTGCATAAGCGTGTGTGTTAGGTCGCTTCAGTCACGTCCAGCTCTGTGCGACCCCAGGGACTGCAGCCTACTGGCCTTCACTGTCCACGCGATTCTCCCGGGCAGGAATACTGGAGTGGGTTGCCATGCCCTCCTCCAGGGGACCTTCCCAACCCAGGGATCGGATCCACGTCCCCTAGTGTCCTGCGTTGGCAGATGGGTTCTTTATCGCTAGTGCCACGTGGGAGGCCCTGTGTGCATAGCCCACACCTTCTGTACCCATTCCCCTGTTGATGGGCATGCAGGTCACTTCCCTGTCTGGCTGTGGTAAACAGTGCTGCAGTGAACACGGGTGCATGCTTCCTTTCGGACCATGTTTTTCTCTGAGTATGTGTCCAGGAGGGGGATTGCTGGATCACACGGGAGCTCAACGTTTAGTTTTTTAAGGAACCTCCATGCTGTTCTCCACAGTGGCCGCACCAGTTTACATTCCCACCAACAGTGGAGGAGGGCTCCCTTCCCGCCACAGCCGCTCTAGCATTTGTTGTTTGTGAGTTTTTTTGATGATAGTCATTCTGGTTGGGGTGAGGTGATATCTCACGGTAGTTTGGACTTGCGTTTCCCTAGCAATTAGTGATGTTGAGATCTTCTCACGTGCCTCTTGGTCATCTGTGTGTCTTCTTTGGAGAAATGTCTGCTTAGGTCCTCTGCCCATTTTTTGTTTGGGTTGTTTGTTTTTATGATATTAAGAAGCATGAGCTATTTGTAAATTTTGGAGACTAATCCCTTGTCTGTCATGTCACTGACAGATACTATTTATCAAACAGAAACAGATTCACAGGCTTAGAAAACGAACTTATGGTTACCAAGGGGGAGGGGTAAGGAGGGATAGTTAGGGAGTTTGGGATTGACGTGAACACACGTTTGTATCTAAAATGGATAACCAACAAGGCCTACTGTATCGCACAGGGAACTTTGCTCAATACTATATAACAACCTAATGGGAAAAGACTTTTAAAAAGAATAGATACGTGTATAACGAATCATTTTGCTGTGCACCTGAAAGTAACGCAAATCACGTATACGCTGGTGGCTCAGAGGTTAAAAGCATCTGCCTGCAATGCGGGAGACCGGGGTTCGATCCCCGGGTCAGGAAGACCCCCTGGAGAAGGAAATGGCAACCCACTCCAGTACTCTTGCCTGGAGAATCGCATGGAAGGAGGAGCCTGGGGGGCTACAGTCCACGGGGTCACAAAGAGTCGGACACGACTGAGCGACTTCACTTTCACTTTACACTCCAGTGAAAAAAACTAATTGTCAAAAACAAAAAGCCCACCGCCTGACCCTATGTCTGGCGGCCCTGCCCCCAGGGCAGAAAGGATGGGGGAAGGGCAGTCAGGAGACTTCATGTGAAGCATCGCAGCCCCTTCTGTCGTGGAGAGCATGACCTGGAGAAGTGAACTCCCACAGCAAAGCCTCCCTCTTCTTCTTCAAGAGGAGCATCACTTCCCATGGTTTCTAAGGAGGCAGCCGACAGGCCCATTCCTGTCCTGGGGGCTGGTGGGGTGACGTGGGTTGGAAAACGATGTCCCTGATGCCACAGCAGCCTGAAGCATGCAGACGTGTGATTACAACGGCTGCTGCCATGTCATGCTCACGTGGCGTATGCCGGGCTCCAGCTAATAAGCTCATCGTCTCAGTTAACTCTGGAGACAGCCTTGTGATAGAGACCGTTCCCCACATGCCAGACTAGGAAATGAGGCTCAGCTCGGTAACTTGCCATCCTTGGCAGCCAGGTCATCAGTGATCGGAAGCTGTAACTGCCTCTCATGGGAACAGAGACTGGAAGGGAGTGTGCACAATAGAAAATGGTGGTGTGCCAACTCCCACGTCCCCATCCCTTTCCTGGGGGTGTGCTGTGTCCTCTGGATGCTCCTGGGCGACCCAAGTGCACCTCAACTCTGAACCATCATCTCCCCCTCCCGGCACCTTTGTCATCTAACTGAATTTTCTAAGCCAGATAAGAATGCCTTGAAGGCGACCTTGCCTCTTGCCACCCACCCCGTCCACTGGGAAATCATCTTTGCCTTGACCCCGCCTTCCTCACGCTCCCTCCTCTCTGACTTGCTCCCTCTCATCACCACAGCCTGCCTGGCAGCCGCGTCTGGTCCTGTCAACCCATCTGCCCACAGACTTGGCACAGCTCTCCACCCTCCTACCCTACTCTCCACCGAGGGCTATACGGCCCAGCCTCAGTTTACCCTATAGTCTCATTTATTACCATGGCCCCTCCCTGTACGCACACTGCCTGTCCCCATCCCCTCCCGTGGCACCTCTGTCCCCCAACAGTGCCAAGCCCTTTCAGAGCTCAGCAACCACACCCCGCCCCGGATGGCCATGCCTCCCAGGCTTCTCTCTGCCAGGCACACCTCCAAGCACCTCCCCTCCCCAGCTTGACCCCGCACGCCAGCAGGGAGGGGCCACCACCCGTTTTTGTCCCCATCACTGCCTGGCTCAGAGAGGGACTGCTGCCTGGGTAAATGAATGCAGCAATCAAGAGGAGCCCGTGGGCACTCCCCAGGCCAGGACCTGGGTGAACTTGAACCAGTTCCAGGCAGTAAAAGAGAAAACACACAGAACAGCCCGGGGCTCAGAATTAACTAACAGCCTTCTCTTTGTCTGCACCTGATGAAAGTGGAGTTGATGTGCCCTCTGGGTTGGAGGAGGCTGGGTGCCAAGTTGAGCGCCTTGTCAAGCACTCCGGGCGCCCGAGTCTCTTTACCTGGATGAGTTGTCCTTCGGCCACGAGTGCCCACAGCCTGGTGCTGCTGGCTCCAGAAGCACCCAGGCAGAGGCACGCACCTTCCCCTCCTCCCACCTGCCCAAGGGCTCCTGTGCCTGAACTAATTAGGCAATTACAGGCCCTGATGCAGGCTCTGTTCCTGACTGCACAGTTCTGCCAGGATTGAGGAAAATGTCCTCCAGAAACCATTGAGGACATCAAGTCCTTTGAGAGCCTCTTCATTTGGTTGTTTCCTTCCCTAAGAGGCCAGAAACGCACGTGGTGCATCCAATCAGCAGCTATTCTGTTTCAGTGACTATGCAAAGCTGTTCGTTCAGTCCCGTGAACATGGAAAATAAGCCATGAGCGTCCCTGGGGGCTCTGTTGGCTACCCACCAGCATCCCCCGTCCAAGTGTGACAGGACCAGAATCCCATGAAACATCAAGCTGGCCACCTTTGCATGGGGCCAGCTTTGGCCATCCAGTCAGGGTGATCTCATCCCCCATGCCTCAGTGACTGTTCCACATGACCCAGGACTGAGTGGGTCAGCCCAATATATTCCTGATATCACCTTGGGAATGGAGGAATGACATAATTTGGAGCAATGACACAGGAAAATTTGCTAGGAAATTCCTGGAGTGGGGAAAAGTTTCCTTGCTTTTCCAATAGAGTCTGAAGAGGAGATATGGTAGCAATTGTGAGAGTTGGAACCTGGGAGGCCTTTTTGCCACCATGAGGGAAGCTGTTTATAGTGCAGGCTTCTATAGTATCTTGGAAGGCAAAGACTGAGTGAAAACAAGGTGCTTGATAACACTGTTGAGCTGCTGAATCAAGCCAACCCTGAAATCCATCCTCCCTCTGAATTTTCCCAGTTCATGAGCCAGTCAATCCTCTTTGGTGGTGGAGCTAGAATAAGATGAGTTTTCTTTTTCTGACAGTCCTAACAGACTCAATCCAATGGAAAATGCTGGGAAACGGCTTCCTACAAAGGTGGAAGCTACCAAGAGACAAAAGTCTGTGTCACCCTGCACCACAGTCTGCCTATCAATAAAAGAGGTAATGCATCAACCTGATGGACTTCCCTGGGTCGGGAAGATCCGCTGGAGAAGGGAATGGCAGTATTCTTGCCTGGAGAATCCCATGGACAGCAGGGCAGTGGAGTGGGAGTGTAGACGTGATCATTGAAAAGTTCCTAGCACATAGTAGGAACTGTGTAGATGCTCAAGAAATTATATTCCCTTCCTTTGCCACTTCAAGAGTCACTTATTCCAGGATTTCATTATAAAACAGCAATTGCAATTTTTGCCATCCTTTCCTGAAATAGTTGCATTTAGGGTCAAATAAAGAGATGTGAAAGCACTGAGAAATACAGACGCCTCCACCTGATTAAGGCATGAATACGGCTGACTCAAAGGCACTCACGGCTGTGATCCTCCTAAGTTTTTGCCATCCCTGCTGCCACCTCTGTGAAGCCGAGCTCCCACAGCCTCGGTTGTTCTCCTTCGGCCTTCCTCGCAGGCACAGGAACTGCACGTTACATGCCCGAATCCCTGCCAGACCCTATGTGGACAAAGACTGCCTCTGCCTCGCCCTCCACGCATCCACTTAGTATGTAGGGCAGAGGCTGGCCTTCCGTGAACCGCTCTTCAGAGAGAAGGAGACTCCCAAGGTCCCTGCATATGGCGCCTCTGGGGAATCAGAACAAGGCACAGCTCTTGACAGCTGTGGGTCAGTGGGCAGTGTTCTGGCCAGCAGAGAGCTCTCCCAGCTCCCCGGCCAAGGTCCTGGTAAGATCCTCGTTGCCACGCCAGGGAGTGGCTTCCTGCTGTCATTTTCCACGTGTGACCACGCCTTTCTTTTTGATCCCCCCCCCCCCCCCCCCCCCCCCCCCCCCCCCCCCCATCTCCCCCCCCCCCCCCCCCCCCTTCTCTCCCCCCCCCCCCCCTTCCCCCCCCCCCNGCTTCCTGCTGTCATTTTCCACGTGTGACCACGCCTTTCTTTTTGATCCCCCCCCCCCCCGCCACACACACAGAGTACATCTCAGTTTCTGCCGCACGTCTCTCCTGGTTCTCTCCCCGCCTCTTCATGTCCCCCACTCCAAATGCCACAGGGATGGGGAGGGGGCTCTGGGGGGTTGATCACCACCAGGCTTCCCCACCCTGTCTCTTGCTTCCCGTTTCCCTCCACACATCAGGTTCTTCCCCTCCCACTGTGATGAGCTTTTTCATTCTAAAAGGATGGTGCTCAGCCACAGCAGCTCAGAACTCACACTCTCACAGCTTAGCAGCCCAAGAGGAAGGAATACATCTCCTCCGGCTCCACAGTCAGAATCCTAGGGAAGCACTCTGATTGGCCTAGCTTGAGTCATGTGACTACTGCCCCTTGAGCCAATCCCTGAGCTGAGGTGCAATGATTGGCAGCTCCACTAAAATGCCCTGTGGGTGTGATCTGTCTGCTCGAAGCTTGTCCCACTTAGCCCTACAGACGCCTGTCCTTCTCCCTTCTCATGTCCCTGCCCCTTCCCTCACATAGCAGCCCTCAGCTGATGAAAAGAATCAGTGAGTGGCATCATCTGTCCTTCCTGATGCCCTCTTCTCACAGGACCACTTCCCAGCCCAGCATTCGCTTTTTCTGTTGATACTCCCAGATTCTCTTGCCCAGTGCCCTGCTAAGCTTAGAAAGGCTGCAGACCCCTCCTTACCTGCAAGAAGTGAGCCCCTTCCCTCCAGAGACACCGATTGCACACAGATGCAAAAAGCAAATTGAAGAAGCAAAAAGGCAGACTGAGACACAGAGGGGCCTAAAGGCCCAGCAGGGGCTCCGGGAGTCACACTGTCATCCTCTCTCCGTGGCCCAGCCTCTGTGGCAGCAGAGTCACTGTGCACCGTTGTTAGGCTGCTATCCCAAACCTCTCCCCCAGGGCCCACAGTGAGGCCCCTTTTCATCCTTAGTCAAAACCCTGCTCTCCTGTGTCTTTTCTGGGGATGTCAAGGCGCTGCACTGACTGTCAGTCTTTAATAACTTGGTGTGTGTTACCTAGTTTCTTAGATTAGACGGCAGGAGAGCCCAAGCTCTCCCCCCGACAGGTAAGCAACTCGGGATGCTGTTAAGTGTGACGAAAAAGGCTCTCCTGGGAGAAGAGGTCCTAGGTCCCCAGTGGGGATTCTGAGCAGCCAGAAAGCACTGTGAAAACCTGGGCACCGGGGAGGAGGAGGCTGGGGAGTGGGCACTTCTGCTGGAAATACTTGTAACGTGCTAAAGAAAGCTGCTGCTGCTGCTGCTGCTGCTGCTAAGTCACTTCAGTCGTGTCCGACTCTGTGTGACCCCATAGACGGCAGCCCACCAGGCTCCCCCATCCCTGGGATTCTCCAGGCAAGAATACTGGAGTGGGTTGCCATTTCCTTCTCCAATGCATGAAAGAGAAAAGTGAAAGTGAAGTCGCTCAGTCTGTCCGACTGTTAGCGACCCCATGGACTGCAGCCCACCAGGCTACTCTGTCCATTGGATTTTCCAGGCAAGAGTACTGGGGTGGGGTGCCATTGCCTTCCCCCGCTAAAGAAAGCTAGACTTTGTTTAAAATTAAAAAAAAAAAAAAATGTAAGAAGTGGCCTGTGCCACTTGAAATGACCTAAGTCCAGGTCATTTCAAGTTTACAGACTGTAGGAACTGAAGCAACCCTGTATAATCTCCAACAAATCTCTTATCAAACACCCAGACTTCCCATGATGGGACCTTGGGCAGAGTAAACAGGACCCCTCTTGAGAATAAAGGTCAGTGGCCACTGAGAGTCAGGGCCCCCATGGGCTTTGGGTGAAGAAAATGCTCACAGTCAGTCTCTGCTGAGCTGTGGAAGAAGAACCCCAGTGAGACTATGGTGGTGACTAGCAGGGTTTGCCTGCAGGAGGATGTGGCCACCCCACGCCCCCACCCCCGCATTTCCACCGTTGCTTTAGTCATTCAGTCACGTCCAGCTCTTTGCAACCCCGTGGACCGCCAGGCTCCTCTGTCCATGGAATTCTCCAGGCGAGAGTACTGGAGTGGGCTGCCATTTCCTTCTCCAGGGGATCTTTCCAACCCAGGGATCGAACTCGCATCTCCTGCGTTGCCAGGAGATTCTTTACTGCTGAGCCACTGGGGAAGCCCATTTCCACCCTTCCCTGAACCTTCCTGATCACAGTGCCCCTTCTCAGCTACTGTGATGAATGACGAAACGGCGACTATCATCGCTATTCTTGTTCATGTCATGGAAAGGCATAGTTGTAGAAAATAGATGCAGATGGCTGCAGTAAAGGGTTAACCCGTGCTTTGGGTTAGTGAGGCCTGGGCAAACCCAGTCACATGTGCGCAGGCTACAGGTGACCAGTTACTGGACACAGACCCCGAGAGGGCACTCTCACCCTCCCAAGGTTACAAATAAGGAAATAGGCTCCATTGGCCCAGGTCTTTTGGGGATTTGACCCCCATCTTCTGGAGGTAACCACAGCAGAGCTTTTCAGTAGCATAAACATTTATTTGCCCTCCCCCCTCAAAAAAAAGGGCAAACCCAAGAAGAGGATGGCAGGCAGGTTTTCTAGCACGTGCTGTGAACTGCTATCAAACTTTCAAGTCTCATTAACCACCTGCCCCGCTTGCCTCCCTGGCACCTATGGCATCTCTGCTGGGTGTGGGCTCGTGTCTCCCAGAGTCGGCCCCCATCACCCTCCGCCCCTACCCCGGCCTCTGGGCACCAATTCTGATGAGCAATTACCAGGCTCCTGGCCATTTGCAGTCACTGCTAATACCAAGTCTCCTCAGTGACCATGGTTCCAGGAAGCCGCGGAGAGCTCCGCCCGCGCCGCCTGGAATTTCATTTGGCTCTGGCGCCCAGACAATCTAGAAGGGGTACAGCCGCGTGCCCGGGCACTTAAGCCATTTGTGGTAAAAGGATCCGGATGTGCAAATGGCTGAGTTCCCTGTTATTGGATTGTTTTCTCCACTAGATGAAAAACAGATTTTTTTTTTGTCCCCAACTGGCTGCAGCTCCATTCAAGTTACTATGAAAAGAACTTATGGCAGCACACTATATACCCAGGAAGTCTTTAAAAGGGAAGGTGTGAGGCCCAGCGTGGTGGACATGGGATGGTTGACATTTTTGCCCAGTGATTACCAAGCTCCCTTTGTGCATGGCACCGTGGCAGGCGGCGGGGCAAGGGCTGAGCCAAAGATGAAACAAGAGGAAGGAAGACTGCGAGGCAAAGAGAGGGTCTAGGCACCCCATGTCCAGGAGGCCTTGAAGATCCATGGCAAGGAGGATGTTGGAGGAAGAGGGAATCACAGAATACAAGTAACGCGGAGGGTCCCTGGGGGCCAGGCTAGATCTGGGGGCTGGAAATAAATGTCCTCTCAGATCACCTGTTACCTGAGCCATGACACAGGTGATGGGCTAAGTAGGCAGGTGAAAAGGGGTGAGGCCCGAGAAGGGAGGACGGTTAGGAGATTTCCTTGTCAAACATTCATTAAGCTCCTACTGTGTGCTGACAATATGCCCGGTCTGGAGTTGTGACAGGGAAAAAATACAGACCAGATCCCTGCCTATTCAAGGCTTCCTTCCATTCTTGGGTGATAGGAGACTCGAGGAAACAGATGTTTATGCATCGAAAAGAAAACAAAAGAGCAGAGGCAGGAGGCCGCAGCGAGGAGCTGGCCGTGCGGGATGTGGGCTTTGCTCCAGCCGACAGTGAACACGGTGAGATTAAGACCTTTAAAGGGATGTAGATCCACCGCTGAAAGCATGCACTTCCCTTTCAGAGGGTGTGCAAGTCCTGGAGGACTGAACACTCCAGAAGCGCACATTCGGCCCTTCAGGTCCCTCTGCACGACTCCTTCTGGGCTGGGTGATAAAAGGGATCGAGGATCTCACTGTCTCTTCCTAGGAAGTAAGACCTTCCTTGGAGAAGGAAATGGCAACCCACTCCAGTGTTCTTGCCTGGAGAATCCCAGGGACAGGGGAGCCTGGTGGGCTGCCGTCTATGGGGTCGCACAGAGTCGGACACGACTGAAGTGACTTAGTAGTAGTAGTAAGACCTTCCAGAGTGAGGTCTGAACCTTTCCCTGTGCCTTTTTTTTTTCTTTTTTTAAAGCTCACTCTCCTAACGAGAAACCTGGCCCATGTGGGTACCCCACATGGGCAGAGGTGTTTTAAATGCAATGTAGAGCATGACTGAGCCACGTCTGGATGTTGTAATTTTTTAGCCACACAAAAAGAACAGGGTTTCCACGGTGCTGTGGGTGATTAAGCCTCAAATAAGTTAGGCCTGAGAGCTCAGCAGCTGCCAAGGCAAGTCGCCGTGCAGATAGAAAGAAACTTCAAGGAAAAGCACCGCCAGGATCTGTGACCTCAGGCTGCATCCACACCGTCACCCCCGACCACAGTGAAGACCCCACCAGACACACTCACTCGGGGCTCCTCTGCCACTCGAGAAAGGCTGTTCCGCTTGTGCGTGGCTTTGCTTTCAGGACCCTTTGGTGGTTCGGGGCACCTCGAGTTGAGGACATAGGAAGTAATTGATCTTTTCAGGCCAAGCGTTCCCTCTAAAGCCTGCTTATCCCCAGCATGGGGGTCAGTTGGGCAAAATAAAGCTCTCTGGCCACACCAGCCCCCACTGGCAGAGAGGAGGGTCAGGAGCTCCCAGCTCCTTTCTGGACTGTGTGAGGCAAGGTTTTCCCTGTTGGGGAAGGGGAGGCCTCCTGGGTGCACTGCAGTTCAGCTCGGGCTAGCCCTGGGGGTTGGCACCGATTCGGTAAGTAAAGGGCTTCCCCAAAGCCACCCTAAGTTCAAATACCGGCCACACTTCCAGGGGTCCCCAGCCACCTGCACTGCTGACCAGCTGGCTACAAATTCAGGGATTATCACAACCCCCTCGGGTTCAATAATTCCAGAGAATGTCTCACAGTACTCAGCGAGTTATTGAGTCACCTGTTCCCTGGAGAGGTCTTATCTACCCAGCTGGGCTGGCAATGGCCCAAGGCCATGAGCATCCTCTGACAATTATCTCATGATCATTCCACCAAAACCCAAGTAAAGACCTTCTATGATGGTCCCCATCATAAAAGGAGGAATTACATTCTATAAACAAGATAATGTGTATAACGCATTTGGCACTGGGTCTGAAACATTGTAAGCACTAGAAAATATATACATAATATTATACATTGATATATAATATATACATAATATATATAACGCCAGTTATATATAATATAAATGTATATTATATATATGATACATTATATTAATATATAATACCCCAGTTATATATATGATATAAATATATATGATATATTATGTGATATATTATATTAATATACATATAACTGGAGCCCAGAGAGGTTAAGTAACTTCCCCAAAGTCACACAGCTATGAAGAGGCAGAACTCGGGTTTGAATACCAGTAGGTGTGACTATAAAGGCCATACTCTTAACTAAGATTAATTGGCCCCTACTCTGAGTCATACAGGTTCCTGCTCTTGGGAATCTTAAATGGAGCACTGGAGACAGAAACTCAAATAGGCGTGATTCGAAGAAAAATGCAGTAGGAGGTATTGCAGAGCTGGTAAGGACAGGCAGGGAAGCGAAAGAGATGGCACATGAGGTGGGCCTTGAAGAACGGGTACTAAGTTGACAGAGATTGCAGGAAAAGACATCAGAGCAGATGGACTAACACATGCAAAGGCGCTGAGACAGAAGATGCAGTGTCTGAACCAGGATGGGGAGTCATCCATTGCGGCAGAGGCAGGAGGTGCGGCCAGGACTAGGGCTCAGGGCAGGCGCCTCCAGATCACAGAGGATGCTGGCCATTGGGCTGAGGCATCTGCTCTGCATCATGGAGGCCCTGGAGGAGCAGCCCCTTCTCCAAATGTGGCAGATATCTGATCCAGATGCCGATGTGCTCAGAGCTACTTCATCAAGAAAACCCAGACCCAAAGCACAGTATGCTCAGCCCACAGCCACGTCCAAGCAGGGTGGGCGCCTGGCCCTGCTCGGGGGGAGCCGATGCCTACCAGCTCTGATGCCATCTGGCCTAGAGCCCTAGGTCCCCTCTTGCTTTATGAACAGAAGTCACCCAGCTACAAACGCACCGTTGCTTGGATTCCCTGAATAAACCCTCAAGCACAGAAGGGCTGTAATTTTATTTTGCTGAGGCAGTCAGGAAGGTAGGTAGCATGACTGCCAAGGGCATGAAGCCAACATTCAACATCATTGCCTGACAACACAGCAGAAAGGAAGAGAAAATGGCCTTTCTTACTAATACTAAAGCATGAGGCGCAAACATGATGAATCTGTGCTCATCACTGAGAAGCTGCAATCCTCTACTCCGTGATTCGTATTTACTATCTCATGGGTCCTCAGCCACAGGCTACTTGTACTCATCCGCATGTCCAGCAAATGGCTCCGTCCCTCTTGATGAGATCAGAAAGACTCATGTGTGCCTTGCAATTCCAAAGCATCCACGTTCTGCCCCCCAAAATCCAAAGAGCAACCGGAGTTGATATGGAGATCTCCTCACATTTTGTATGATCAAGAGAAGAGTTGGTCCCCCGCTTGCATTGAATTCTGTCTTCTTGGGTTTTGAGCTATTAAAACTTTATAGAATCCTTTCACGGGCTTTCCCTGGGACCTTCCCCCACTGGCAGGTGCTACACTTCAGAATTTATGCTCTTTCTTTTCTCAAATTGAAGATCTCGTGTCTCTCGTTGCCGCACCTCACTTGGGCCAGAGTAGAACAAATTACCTGGGCAAAATACGTCCTTCCCAGCTGGTCACGCTGCAGGAGAGAAACTAAATCCACACTTGAAATACATCAGAGCAGAATAGTTTGAGGATCACCCAAATATCGTGCTTCTGGCTAACCTATTACACAGAGAGCTGCATCCGGGTTCATACAGTCTTCCTCCTTCAACAGCAAAGGGTCTCGGGGTGAGGACTCACCCCACAAAGGTGCTGTGTGAGCCGCAAGTGGAGGAGTCAGGGCTTGGGAATGCTTCAGTCCTGCAGCTGGTTGTTTTGAAAAATGAAGTTGAACTAATCCAAACCTCCAATTATTGATTCTAGGCTTTTCTTCCCCCAAAACAGGTCAAGAAAGAGCCAGCTGGCCCCAATTCAGCTGGTTTTACTTTCAAAATGGCCTTGGTCTGTAGACGTGATCTCAGACCCTGAAATCAATCCCTCTTATGGGAAGGCAGAGGAGAAAGCCAGGAAGAGGGGCTGGGAACGTCCCAGGGCAGCAAGCGTCCAGCAGTCCCCAAGGTGTGACCAGCGCCCTCACATTTCCAAGGCACCTTCTCCTCAGCTGACCCCCAAGAGGTCCATCAGGAAGGCAGCCAGGTCAAACAGACAAGGAAACTGAGGTTAAGGCTTCTTGAATTCTGTTCCTCCTTCTAATAGTATGCAAGGTGCATATGGCTTTAAAGTTCTTCAGCTCTTTCGTGGATGTCCCCTTCAGTACTTCCTGTAAGTTCATTTGTCCTGCCAGGGCTCTTCCCAGTCCACTCCCTGAAGAAATGGTGGGAGAAGACGCTTACTCCTTGGAAGAAAAGTTATGACCAAACTGGATAGTATATTCAAAAGCAGAGACATTACTTTGCCAACTAAGGTCCACCTAGTCAAGGCTATGGTTTTTCCTGTGGTCATGTATGGATGTGAAAGTTGGACTGTGAAGAAAGCTGAGTGCCGAAGAATCAATGCTTTTGAACTGTGGTGTTGGAGAAGACTCTTGAGAGTCCCTTGGACTGCAAGGAGATCCAACCAGTCCATTCTGAAGGAGATCGGCCCTGGGATTTCTTTGGAAGGAATGATGCTAAAGCTGAACCTCCAGTACTTTGGCCACCTCATGTGAAGAGTTGACTCATTGGAAAAGACTCTGATGCTGGGAGGGAATAGGAGCAGGAGGAGAAGGGGATGACCGAGGATGAGATGGCTGGATGGCATCACGGACTTGATGGACGTGAGTGTGAGTGAACTCCGGGAGATGGTGATGGACAGGGAGGCCTGGCGTGCTGCGATTCATGGGGTCGCAAAGAGTTGGACATGACTGAGTGACTGAACTGAACTGAACTAAACTTGTTCAGTTGTGCTGTGGGGAGGGAGGGATGCTGCAAACAAATAACACTGGCGTGTGCTCACAGTGCCTCAGCCACACTGGGCCTGCCCCCGCTCATGGTGCATGTACCCTCCCTGCCCACATTGCTCAGGCTCTAGGTTGCTGTGCCAGGAGCTGTCCAAGGCTGGCCCTGGGCTGCATGCACCTCCCAGGTCTAAGCTGCTCAGGCTCAGGCACTCCAGTATTCCTCAGAGGCGCAGACTCAGTTGGGCCTGTGTTTTGTGCCCTTCCCAGGTCCCAGCAGCTCAGGAGATGGGGTGTTTGGCGAGCGCAGTCGCTGCAACTTATCGCCTCCCCCATCCCTGTTGCTCCGTTTTCTGGGTGTAAAACCGGCACACCTTCTCAGGCAGATGTTGACTGTCCAGAACCCCAAGAAGTCTTAGCTAGCAAAGAAGCCTGCTTACAGTTTTGTAGATAATGTCTCTCTGCGGCTGCAATTGCCCCCTTCCAGCTCTGACTGCCTATCATTGGAGAGGGATGGTCTGCAGCCTATCTCCGTTCAGTCCTTTGTTCTGTGCACGGGCCTGGTGGTGTCTTAGGTTAGGGCTGGCTTTTCACGGGGTAATTATGCCACAGTCTGGTTTGCTAGCCCAAGTTAGTTCTCTCAGACTGGGCTCGGGGCGTTCAGGCCAGATCCTTACATTAAGCAATGCAGCCCGTGCCTCCCTGCTCAGCCCCCGCTTGCTAGTGGTGGATGCAGGTGTCTGCACTGCTTTTCCACTGGGGGAGTTACCGTTGGGCATGGAATCTGTGGGGTTTAATTATTTATTTACTTTTCTTCCCTGTTATGTTGCCCTCTGTGCTTCCAAGGTTCGCCACAGACTTGTCAGTGAGAGTGTTTCCTGGTGTTTGGAAACTTCTCTCTTTTTAAGACTCCCTTCCCGGGACAGAGCTCTGTTCCTACCTGTTTTGTCTCTCTCTCTCTTTTTTTTTTTTTTTTTTTTGTCTTTTATATTTTTTCCTACCTCCTTTCGAAGACAATGGGCTGCTTTTCTGGGCGCCTGATGTCCTCTGCCAGCATTTAGAAGTGGTTTTGTGGAATTTACTCAGCATTTAAATGTTCTTTTGATAACTTTGTGGGGAAGAAAGTGGTCTCCCCATCCTATTCTTCTGCCATCTTAATGCTACTTGAAAATTTAAAGGGACATAGGCAGTGGCTACATTTGTAGGTTATGTTATATTTATGGTTTTAAATTATATTCAATATTGGAATATAGTTGATTTACAATGTTGTATTAGTTTCAGGTGTATAGCAGAATGACTTTGTTGTTGTTGTTCATTCTCAAAATTAGGTCCAACTCTTTGTGACCACAAGGACTGCAGCACTCTAGGCTTCCCTGTCCTTCGCTATCTCTTGGAGTTTGCTCCAACTCATATTCACTGAGTTGGTGATGCCATCCAACCATCTCATCCTCTGTCACTCCCTTCACCTCCTGCCCTCAATCTTTCCCAGCATCAAGGTCTTTTCCAGTGAGTTGGCTCTTCATATCAGCTGGCCAAAGTAATGGAGCTTCAGCTTCAGCATCAGTCCTTCCAATGAATATTCAGGGTTTGTTTCCTGAAGGATTGACTGGTTGGATCTCTTTGCTGTTCAAGGGACTATCAAGAGTCTTCTCCAGTACCACAGTTCAAAAGCATCAATTCTTCAGCACTCAGCCTTCATAGTTCAACTCTCACACCCGTTCATGACTACTAGAAAAAGCATAGCTTTGACTGTATGGGCTTTTGTCATATTCTGTTGTATGTATACTATACGTTGTACATATACTATTGTATGTATACTATATCTATTCCCTTTGAGTGGTGTGAGTCTAGGTGCTTCTGCCAAATTCCTGAGAAATCAGCTATTAGATCTCCCCACAGGGAGCTGATTAGTCTGGTTTATTCCATTTCATCTAGGTGACCCTCCGTGACTTGGAAAGAACAGTAGTCTTCATCCTCAGTGAAAGAGAAAACCATATTCAGAGGCACAAAGGAGCATGCTCGAAGCCACAGAGCCCCTTAGGTCAGACAGGGCTGGGTTTCACATCTCCTGACTCCCAGATCTGTTTTTGTTCCACTAGATGTACGATTCCCTTTGCTTTTAAAAGTCCAGCTCTTAACTTCCTCTCTGCAGTAATTTCATAGCAGGGTACAGCCCTGAGCTGTTCTCTACATGGATCAAACATCTCCCATTGTCCTGGGACTTTAGAGCAGGCCAACCTCATGCATCAGGGTCCATGAATCCTCATAGAATTACAGTACTTCCTTTCTCCTTCCAGCAGTATAATCCAGTCTTACTCCCAAACTCTCTGACTTAGCATTGTGTACAGAGATAAGCTGGGGTTTCCCAGGTGGTGGTAAAGAACACAGCTGCCAGTGCAAGAGACACAAGAGACATGGTTTTGATCCCTGGGTGGGGATGATCCCCTAGAGGAGGAAATGGCAACCCACTCCAGTATTCTTTCCTGGAGAATCCCATGGACAGAGGAACCTGGACGGCTACAGTCCACAGGGTCAAAAAAAGTTGGATATTACTAAAGGAACTAAGCAGCAGCAGCACAGCACAAGCACAGAGAGCTGAACTAGATCCCCTTCATGTATAAGCTGAGGTTCTGAGCTGTGTGTTGCTGTGGTCTGTGGGTTACCACACTGCTGACCTCTGCTAGAGGAACAGGTAACCAGCATCCAGCACCCTTCCATCAAGCACCTGATTCTTTGCCTGGATCCTTGAACATTTGGATATTCTGGAAAGAGTACAGGCAATGCTTTTGGTGGCTCCACCTGCCCAAGGCAAGGACAAGCTGGGACTTAAAGACTTCTCATCCAAGCTCCAAGGAGTTCTTCATGAACTAAACCCTCACACTCAACTATATAAATTCTAGTTGGGCTCCACTATAGTGGGTCCTATTTAAATTCCCTAGTAACCTTGCTCTTACGCTGCCAAGACTCACCTTATCAGCTCTCTCCTCTAGGATGTGCCCTTCCCCACTGGCTGGGAGAGGAGGCTATGGCATGATGACTACTCTTCTTTCAGGGGAGGTTCCTGAAGGCTCAGATGAACACATTGGAGAGTTCATTCTTTGACAAGAAGGCCTCCTTCAGGAGCCTAACCTAGATGATTCTCACACCACTCTGCTTCCTCCATCAAAAATGATCATTCCATACACATGAACTTACTTACAAAAGAGAAACAGACTCAAAGAATTAAAGAATGAACTTATGGCTGCCAGAGGGAAGGATAAGGGAAAGGGATAGTTGGGGAGTTAGGGATGGACATTCATACACTGCTGTATTTAAAATGGGTAACCAATAAAGACCCATTGTATAGGAAATATACAATATTTCCTCAACATTATGTGGCCATCCTGGATGGAAGGGGAGTTTGACAGGGAATGAATTACATGTATTTACATGGCTAAGTCCCTTTGCTGTTCACCTGAAATTATCACAAAATTTTTAATTGGCTATACCTCAAGAGAAATATTAAAAAGTTTTTTAAAAATGATCATTCTAGAGTAGACTGAGGAAGTTATCCCATTCTCTCCAACTACCAAAGACTGCTGTAAGAGGATAAGTAAGTTGAGATAAGTAAGAGGCAAGAATCGTGTCTATCCTAACACTCCAGGGAACAGGGGAACACTCCAAGGAACAGAGAACAGTGTGTCCACTGAGGAGGAATAGCAATCAGAGTCCTGAGCTTCTGAATGTACCAGAAGACTGGGGAGGGGGCATTAAACTCTTGAAAGTAGTATCTAGTCCATCCGTAAATGGTAAAACACATCCACGTCTACTCTGCAGCTCCCCTCTTCAGAGAGGAGATAACCAATGAAGGTGAGGTGTAGAGGAGATGGCCACATACCCACCCAGTGAAAAGCCTGAATTCTCCAGAGATTCAGGAGAAAATGAATAGGCTTGTGAATGCCCGGCTGAGTTTATCTGGAGAGGAGTGAAGTATCACAGGAAGAAATGAGGTAAAAGAAGAGCTGAGACTTGTTAAGTCTCTGAAATTGACAGAAAGAGACAGAATCATGGGAGAGCCTACTGGAACCCCTTCTAGGGGTTGTGAAATACATTTAGAGATTCTTAGGACCGAAGCAGACTCAGTAGTCAAACAGAAAGGAAACTTTGATTATGGAGACCCTTCTTAAAGTCACCTGCTTTGTGATACCTTCTGGACCACCAGGCAGAGGGTCATCCCACCATTGTATGCTTTCAAACTGCTTCTCCCTGCCTGTGTAGAGCAGTCAGCACAGTCATTTATGAATGTCTGACCCCACATCTACTTGGCCACCAGATCATCAGAGGGTAGAGGTCAAGGCTAATTGATCTTAATATCTCCAGCACTCAGCACATTGGATGTATCCAATGAGTGCTTGTTAAATTGATAGAGGAATTCAGGGAGTGACCTATAGTGAATAACCAATGATAATGTAGCCAGAGAAAGAGCAGAGGTCCTCACAAACAGGCAAGGCAGGGAGAAAAAAGACTGTTTCAGGACTGATATGTGTGTTTGGATAGAGACTTTATGTGAAGGGAACTTCTGTAGGCTGGATTTCACAGCTGGCACTCTCAGGAATAATCAAACATTTCCAGGAGCTTAAGAGCATCTATAAGGAAGAAAAAAATACAGTGGTCTAAAGAAAATAGAGAAAAGACCAGAGCCAGGAAATCTCTATGCTAATTTCTACCTGAAAGGTTGGCACATCACCAACCTTTGGTCACCAATGATGTGTTGGATACATATCACCCAGAGCTTGACAAAAATTTTCTAGAAAGGGAGAGAGTCTGATTCGTTTTTTCAAGGTTCAGATGAGGAAGCAAGTACCATGTAGACAGTACCATGTACCAAGTATCATCTGAGACAAACTTCCTCTCAAACACCCCTTTTGCTCAAGTCATGTCTGCCTCTTTTTCTTTATGTGGACACATATGTATTTATTAAGTGAGCACGTGGGGGACCCAGTTCTGTAAGACACAGCAGGATACAAAGTGGGAGAGATGTTCTCTGCTTTTCAGCTGTTTACAACCAACCCTCACCTGGCCAGAATCTCTTGGTGTGTGTGTTCTGTCATTTCTGACTCTTTGCAACCCCATGGGCTATAGGTAGCCAGGCTCCTCTATCCATGGGATTATTTCAGCAAGAATACTAGAGTGGGTTGCCATTTCCTCCTCCAGGGGATCTTACTGACCCAGGGATCGAAGCCAAGTCTCCTTCTTCGGAAGGTGGATTCTTTACCACTTAGCCACTGGAGAAGCCCAAAGAACCACTCTACATCAGGAAAAAGAGGATAATTTACCAAAAGAAGATCATTTACAGAAAAGGCAGGGAAAGAGTAGAATCTCTCTTCTCATTGGTGCCTTGAAAGTTAAAGCATTAGTTGCTCAGTCATGTCCAATTCTTTGTGACTCCATGGACTGTAGCCTGCCAGTCTCCTCTGTCCATGACAAGAATACCCAGAATGAGCTGCCATTCCTTTCTCCCGGGGATCTTCCCGACCCAGGGATTGAACCTGGGCTCCTGCTTTGAAAACAGATCCTTTACCATCTGAGCCAGCAGAGAAGCCTTACCCACCAGTTTAACAGAGGCTGGGGGCTGAGGAGATATACTTTCTGGTGGAGAACACCCTAGTGCCAACTTCTGCCTGCTGCTAAGTCGCTTCAGTCATGTCTGACTCTGTGCGACCCCGTAGACGGCAGCCCACCAGGCTCCCCCGTCCCTAGGATTCTCCAGGCAAGAACACTGGAGTGGGTTTCCATTTCCTTCTCCAATGCATGAAAGTGAAAAGTGAAAATGAAGTCACTCAGTCGTATCTGACTCTTAGCAACCCCATGGACTGCAGCCTACCAGGCTCCTCCATCCACAGGATTTTCCAGGCAAGAGTACTAGAGTGGGGTGCCATTGCCTTCTCCGAATTTCTGCCTAGTTGGGACCAATAGAGGACATTAGATAGGGAAGGAGCCAGCTCTAAATGTTGGGGTAGAGCCAGAATGGGAGATGGTGAAATCAAGCTGAAGTAGGTATTGTCTAGGTGAACACAGTGGCAATCTCACAATCGCATCCTAGATTCTCCTCCAGCACTCCCATTATGGAACAGGTCAGGAGAACGTTGTAAGCTGTCTCACCATCCCAACAAGTCCCATGTGTATGGCTCTATTTTTATTCTACACATGCTTCTTGAGCATCCCAGATGCGCCAAGTAAATTGTAGGCACTGGGAATACAGGTGTGAGCAAAACAGACACCATCTACCCTCACAGAGCTTCCACTCTAATGGGTAGTGATAAAAATGAACAAATAAAACACTAGCATTACCTTTCTGGCTCCTCAGTTAGGACTACATCTGGTTCTGTATTTTCTTCCTGTCCTCAGTAATTGCATTATATCTCATGTATTCTTCTTTTTAATCTTGACTTACTTAACCAATTCAATACTGTGGTCTCCATTTCCATGACCCGTTTTGATACTCAGCTTTAAAATTGGATGAGAGGTGATGAGAGCAACCTTGATGTACACCTTGGGGCAGATAGAGAAGGCATGGAGGATGTGACAAATTTAAAAAAAAAAAAAAAACAGTAAGGCCAGGCTTTGCTCATAACATGACTTTTGAGCAAGGACATGAGAAGGTAAGAGCAAACCACAGAACATCTAGGGGAAGAGCATTCCAGGCAAAGGGAATAGCAGTTTAAATAGAGTGCCCAGTCATGATGCTAGAGAAAAAAGATCTGAGTTGAAAGAAGCCATTCTCCAAGTCGAGAGACTATCACAATACTCTGTTCTTCATAGCAATGGATCTAAATTACTCAACCCAACATGTCACGTCTCCCAGAACAATCCAGTCTCACTTTCTCAATTCTGCATTCTAGTTCTTCAGACCCTACTGGATAAGACTCCCTATCTCTGACACTAACTCATCCAATCTCTAGGCTGCTATCAGGGTCATTCCTAGGCCAATCATGTAGCATAACCATCTGAAGATTGAATTGGACTCAGATGTAAAAGGTAAAGCTTGGACCATCAAGAAAGACTCCTACAGGAGGACTCATCTCAGAAACTGATGTGGAATCTAGTTTTTTCCTCACTGAATCTCTCTCTGTCTCTCCAACCCCATTCACTACATGTCCTGCTGCCTCTTGCCTCCTGGGTCCCAGTAGGATTTACTGCCTGGTTCTCTAGAGTCTTCCAGCTTTAGCACTTTGGCTCCTCCACTAGGAATAGATCTGGTTCTGCATTTCCTCTCCATCCTTAGCTTCATTTTCTCACTTATCCTTTCATATCCCTTTGAATTCCTTTCAAATCTCTTTAGTGGAAGAGATTGAGTTCAGATGTCTCTGTATTAAATTTCAGGATGGCTATTTGGATGATGGCCATTCTGAACTCACTTAACCAGTTCAACACTGTGGTTTTCATTTTCATTTCCATGACCCACTTTGGTTCCTCTTGATTTCAAGTCTGTACTATTAGAAGCCACCTGTTAGAGTTAATTCTACCTGTGTAAATTTGGGCAGGCAATTCACCATTTCTCACCTCCAAATGTGGCATCTGGCAGAATGAGAGTGCTGGACTTGAAAATGTCCAAGATCTTCTCTCATCTTGATGCTCTCGGATTTCAGGTCAAATTCCCACATTCACTTTTTTCTCACTCTGCTTTCTGTCATTCATTCCTCCTTCTTCATGAAGCCTCTATTCTGCACTAGGCACTGAGTCAGGTCCTATATAGATGAAGATGAACATGATACAGTCTTTCTTGTAAAAGACTGAGACAGAGGGATCTACATTTAGGGTTTTTTTTTTTTTTTTTTTTTTTTTAAGAGAGAGAAGATCCAACCAGTCCATTCTGAAGGAGATCAGCCCTGGGATTTCTTTGGAAGGAATGATGCTAAAGCTGAAACTCTAGTACTTTGGCCACCTCATGTAAAGAGTTGACTCATTGGAAAAGACTCTGATGCTGGGAGGGATTGGGGCAAGAGAAGGGGACGACAGAGGATGAGATGGCTGGATGGCATCACTGACTTGAGGGATGTGAATCTGAGTGAACTCCGGGAGTTGGTGATGGACAGGGAAGCCTGGCGTGCTGTGATTCATGAGGTTGCAAAGAGTCGGACAGACTGAGCAACTGAACTGAACTGAAGAGAGAGAATCAATAGGATATGGTGACGACCAATAGTCTTGCAGCAGGAGACAGAAAAGAAGTCAGCTTTCTAGCTAGGCAACTAATACATAGTTATTGCCTTTAAGAGGCAGGGCAATAAGTTACAGAATAGAGAGCAAGTTTCAGTGGAAGAGATTGAGTTCAGATGTCTGTGTATTAAACTGCAGGTATTTCTAGATGATGGCCATTCTGATTGGCGAACTTATGCTACCCCAAGGGATGGGAAGGAGAAGGGATAGAATGAGAGTTTAACAGACAAGTACACACTGCTACATTTAAAATAGATAACCAAAAATGACCCACTGTAAAAAAAAAGAATTAAATTTTTTAAAAAAATGTTAAATAAGAAAAAAACAATTAGGTACATTTTCCTGCCTGGAAGCTTTCCTACTTGTTACTGCATTGTCCCTGACTGTCGCCTGAAGGCCACACTCTGGTAACCATCATTATCTCTATTCTGTTAGCACCTGGATATGATTCATTCTGTTCTTCATTTTTAAATTGCATTTCACTTTGTTTTGGTCCCATATGTACATCCTTCCTGAATCTTGGGGAGAGTGCACCGTCTGTTTCAGCCTAAATCCAAATCCGTTACTTGCAGGTACAGCGCGATGCCTCCTACAAGGTTCAGTTCAGCCTGTAGCAAACGCTTTCTAAATCCCCGCCTTGTCAGCGCCCCAGGAAGGGCTGGCGTCAAAAAGCCTCAGGAGATAATGTAGGCGGGAGAGACAAGACTCCCCCCGCTGCTCCTGCACTTCAAGAACACATGTCCCCCAGCATGGAGGGCAGAATCAAGCCGCTCATTTCATGTTCACTCTTTCAAGTTGCCGTTTTGAAATTTGACGTTCAAAAGCTCACAGGCTGTAGTAGGCAATCAATCCAAATGGAAATGTGTGAGGGCTGGCAGAGCAAGGAAAACATGTTTCTGAGGGTTGGGATTTTCTTTTTCTTATGATTTTTCTTCCGCTGCATAGAAGTCTCTCTTAATAACAAAGAAAAATCATGAAGATGAAGGGGATAATGAAGAACTCCACTCTCCCACGTGTAGCAACAGGAGTGGGTCTACTTGAATGTGAGCGCTTGGGTGGGAGTCAGGGTTGTGCCCACAGCACTTGGAATCTGGTGAGGAAGAGCAGACAGGTACAGCTGAGCTCTGCAAACTGCATGCGGGGGATGGGAGGGAAAGCAGAAGAGGATAACAGACAAGAGAGACAGAGAGGAAAGCAAGGGAGGAGGAGGGGAGAGCAGGGAGCAATCTGGGTGACTAGGAAGGAGGATGTTTGATCTTGCATGTGCCCTCCCAGAGGGAGAGAAGGGAAAGGAAATTAACATGCACTGAAAAACTGTACTGTGCCGAGACCTTCTGTGTACACGTTTTTAATTCTCTCAACTACTCTAAGATTTCTGTTATTATTACTATTGCCATTGTTATCATTATTATTATCCTGGGACGTCTTCAACCATTTTCTCCCTCAAAGGGTCTCCAGCAGGCTTGATTCAGGCACCACCTTACTCACTTTGAAGTCCTTCTCCCTCTGACCATTGACTGGGCTTGATAGTGTGTCCTGCAGTATCATGAAGCAGGAGGAAGATACCCCCTGAGTGGCCATTAGAGGAAGCTCCAGCTGCTCAGGATGGTTGTCCATGCGGGACTCCTGGGGAGAGGACAGCCGGTCCCTGAGGGCAGTCTAGCTGACAGTCTCTGGGTGGCTTATGGGATCCTCATGGGACCCTGCTGCCTCCAGATGTTGCTGGGGACCGGGGAAGGACAGGCCTCCAGGTCCCTCCACTGCCTCATGATGACCTCACAGTCCTTATAGTCTTCTTGCTGTTGTCCAGTCACTAAGTCCTGGCTCTGTGTGATCCCGTGGGCTGCAGCACACCAGGCTTCTGTCTTCCACTATCTCCGGAGTTTGCTCAAATTCATGTCCACTGAGTCAGTGACACTATCTAATCATCTCATCCTCTGTGGCCCCTTTCTCCTTTTGCCTTCAATCTTTCCCAGCATCAAGGTCTTTTTCAATGAGTCAGTTCTTTGTACCAGGTGGCCAAAGTATTGGATCTTCAGCTTCAGCAACAGTCCTTCTAATGAATATTCAGGACTGATTTCCTTTAGGATTGACTGGTTTGATCTACTTGCAGTCTTGCCATGTGCCTTTTCTTCTCCCTTCCTCCCAGAAGCCTGGAAAAGTCCTGCAGGAAGGCCTATTGTCTCCACCTCTTTTGTAGGTCATTGGTCTGTACCCCTCCAATCCCATCCCTGTCATCTTCTCCACAAAACCCTGCTATTCCCTACTCCATGAACCTTTGCTGGCCTGGCTCAGTGGTAGTGGTGATTGAGCAAAGGCATTGAAAGAAGGAGGCAAGAATACTTGAAGGTCTATGTATTACACATGGAGGGCTTTCTCAGGGATCATGTATGGCAGTGACATTCATTGTAAGAGAGGTACATGTCCCTAGTCTTCGGATTTCCATAGTCACACTGCTATTGATATTAACACAGTCTGAAGATCTCAGAAGCACTTTACAGGGTCTACCCTTTGATTGTGAATAATGCTGCTATGAACAATGGTGTATGAACATCTGTTCGAGTCCCTGCCTCAATCTTTTGGCACATACCTAGACATGGAATTGTGGTGTCATACTGTAAACATGTGTTTAACTTTTTAAGGAACTGCCATACTGCTTTTCACAGCAGCTGCACCATTTACATTTCCACCAATGGTACAGAAGCTTTCCAATTTTTCCGCATCCTTGCCAGCACATTGTTTTTTTAATTTTTACAAAAGTCATTCTAATCAGTGTGATAAAGCATTTTAAATAATCATATCTAGCATGCTAGCTTTATTTTACAAAAGAGAAGATTATGGTTCAGCAAATTAATTGACTTTCCTGCAAACATCAAGTTATCCAAAGGAGAAAAGAGCTCTTTATGACCCTCCAGGGGCCCAACCAACCTGGTAAGACTCCTCTCTGCTTAAGCCTTGGTTAGAGATTTAGAAAGTCTTAGAAAATGTTCAAAGGAGAGGTTTGAATATATTGAGTTGGCCAAAAACTTTCTTCTGCCAACCCGATAATATAAACACAGTATGTATATTGCTTCCCAGGTGGTGCTAGTGGTAAAGAATCTGCCTGTATCAATGCAGGAGACGTAAAACACATGGGTTCAATATTTGGGTGGGGAAGATCCCCTGGAGGAGGGCATGGCAGCCCACTCCAGTATTCTTGCCTAGAGAATCCCATGGACAGAGCAGCCTGGCGGGCTACAGCCCATGGGGTCACAAAGAGTCAGACACAAATGAAGTGACTTAGCATGCACACACGCAGCCAGTATGTATATTATCCTTACATTTCAAGCTTGCCTTTCTTCTGAGCAGAATCACCGGTCAATAGAAAACAACTTTTCTCAGCCAGCAGATGATTTAAATGTGGATGATAGAGAGACAGAAAGTGTCCAGTTCCCACATAAGCCCCATGGGTGGGGCAGGCTTGTGGGGAACAGACATTACATACAGAGCTCCTCCCCAGGAAAAACAAAAACCACAACCAGCATCTCTCCCACCACTAAAACCAGAGCAAGCAGTGAAGAAGCATAGAGGCGACCTGTTCAACAAAGTGGTACCCTTCCCCGTGCTGGGTGATAGAGGCGTGGCAAACCCTAAGTCGTCGAGTGAGATGGTGCCGCTTATGGAGCTCTTACTAAGTGGCTGATGCTTCACCTCAGTCCTGTAATGGCATTCAGACAGGCAGCTGTTATGTTACCTCTGATCTACACAGAGATTTGTTCAGAGCCATGGAGCAGTAGGTCACAGCACTTGGGGGCAAGGTGGAGCCAGGATCTGAGTTCCGATCTCTCTGGTCTTGAAAGCCACACTCCTTCCATTTCAACTACTCCTATTGCAGTGGGGCAGCTGTAAACCCAGGAGCACCAAAAGTGGGCCAGGAGGTCAGCAAAATCATGTGTGTGTGTCCAGGCCTTTGTGACTCTTTGCAACCCCATGGACTGTAGCCCACCAGGTTCCTCTGTCCAAGAAATTTCCCAGGCAAGAATACTGGAGTGAGTTGCCATGTCCTCCTCCAGGGGATCCGCCAGACCCAGGGATCAAACTGATGTTTCTAATGTCTCCTGCATTGGTAGGAGGGTTCTTTACCACTAGTGCCACCTGGGGAACCTCAGGAAAACCATGAGGTCAGCATAATACAGCTTCCTGGAGCATTCTCTTTCCTCAAAGTTTTGAGAACAGCAAAAATCAAAGCATTACTTTTTTATGTTAAAATATGTATTATGGAGTACAAAGTAAAATTCACCCAAAATTTCTAAGAAAAAACACATGGCTTCAAAGAAAATTTCACACTGACAGCTAGCTACCTTAGGCGATATTCCCAGGACCCCAGGGGTGGGGTGTGTTCATGCCTCTGCAGTTAGGACTCCTTCCGTGGAAAACTTGGAGCTGGGCTGCCCTACATTAGGCAAAGCTGGGCTTAGCAGACCCATCAGCCTGGGCTTGAATGCTGATTCTCATTTGCCAACCATGGGTTCCTGAACATTTTTTAAAAATCTTAGGCAACTTAACCTCTTTGGGCTTCATTTTCCTCATTAATAAGATCTGGAAAAAATAGTACAACTACTTCAAACAGTTGCTCTGAGGATCAAGTAAAGATTAAGTAAGTCACTATAAGGATTGCTGTTATTGTTCACTTGCTAAATCTTGTCTGACTCTTTGCCACCCCCATGGACTGCAGCATGCCAGACTTCTCTATTCTTCACTCTCCTTCATTATCTCCTGGAGTTTGCTCAAACTCATATTCATTGAGTCAGTGATGCCATTCAACCATCTCATCCTCTGTCATCCCCTTCTCCTACCTTCAGTCTTTCCCGACATCAAGGTCTTTTCCAGTATATACCATGAGGAGATTATATATATGTGTGTGTGTGTTTGTAATGGTGCCTGAAATATAGTAAATACAACATAAGGGTTCTTCTTATCGTTTACTCTGAGCCTGTTTACTTATTTATAAAGTTGTAAATCTAATGTATAGCTTGTTAGAGTGTCATGAACATTAAATGGGATATTACATTCAAAGCACACAGCAGAGTGCTTTGTTGTTTCTGCTCAGTTGCTAAGTCATGTCCAACTCTTTGTGACCCCATGGAGTGCAGCATGCCAGGCTCCCCTGTTCTTCACTGTCTCCTGGAGTTTGTTCAGATTCAGGTCCATAGAATTGGTGAGCTTATCTAACCATCTCATCCTCTGCTTAGCAGATAGCAAGTATTTCACAAGCGGTAATTATTCAGATTGCTATCACAATAGAGGGCTTCCCCGGTGGCTTAGTGGTAAAAAAAAAAAAAAAAAAAAATTGCTTGCAATGCAAGAGTGGCAGGTTCAATCCCTGGGACAGGAAGATACCCTGGAAAAGGAAATGACAACCTACTCCAGTATTCTTGCCTGGGAAATCCCATGGACAGAGGAGCCTGGAGGACTATAGTCCATGGGGTCACAAAAGAGCTGGATACAACTTAAAGACTAAACAACAATAACATCACATTAGTACTGTTTGGATGGCACTGGACCATCATTCCTGGAGGAGTTCAAGATACAACCTCAATCTGTTGATGTCAGTTTCATGGATTTCAAATTGCTTAATATTTCACATATTTTCTAAACTGGTTTCTATAGATGACAGTATCTTGAGATTTTCCAGTCACAGATCTGAACCACTTTTGCATGTCTGAAATTGTTATAAGTGGCGCTGTTTTCTCTCTGATGCAAAGAAGAACTATCAGGAAGACAAGCCCTTAGTTTTATCTTTCCCTATCTTCCAGGACTTTCTCAGCCTCCTACCTCCTCCAAGAAGACTTACAGGATGACCCCACCCCTTGTCACATACAAAACCTTTTAAAGCCATATGTAATCAGATGCATTTGGTGTCTGGCTTGTCTCTTTAATTTGGCTGTGAGTTCTCTGTAGAAGGAATATGATTTTAACTTATGGTGTGCAAAGTAGGGATGGGAATTCACAAACCACAAGCTCTTTTTCTAATTTATCAGCCCAAAGAAGGGGTCATTTTTGATAACTTTTATCACTTTCCTGGCCCAAGGGAGCACTTCTTTCTTTCTTTTTTTTTTTTGTTTTCACTTCTTTCTAATGTACACCCAACATCCTACATGAGAACAGTGATGAGTGTGGACTATTTTAGGAACATGGTACTTCATAAATATTTGAAGATGAAGCCCATCCAGTTCTGAGTTTGGGTTTTTGGGTTCCTTTAGCATCATAAGAAATGAAGGGGATAACAGGCAAGAAGTTCAGGAGATGTTAGGGAGGGAACCGAATCCATATCTTCAGACTGGGAAGTTGTACACCTTCCTTTGGGGATATTCACTATGAAAGAAACAACAGTCTACAACTGAATACCTGGGGCTTCACCACCTGTGGGTATAGGTGGGCAGGTTCTGTCAGCAATAATCCCCAAGAGGCAATGGTAATTGGGCCCTGGCTGTAGGGCACTCCCCATGGGCATGTTCTGGAAAGTCTTCTCGTTGCTCCTGAGAACCATGCTCAGGAACTGTTTCCCCGGGGACGTGTTCAGTGCCCCTGTGCAGCTGATGGGAGATACCTGCTCTGTCTAAGCCTGCATGGTTCTGGGGGTGTATGTGGTCTGGGGGGCCACCAGGACGTATGAGAAAGAATGCCTTCTATTTAAAGCCCGACTCAGCAGAACTATCGGATCCTATTGAGTCAGTGATGCCATTCAACCATCTCATCCTCTGTCATCCCCTTCTCCTACCTTCAGTCTTTCCCGACATCAAGGTCTTTTCCAGTATATACCATGAGGAGATTATATATATGTGTGTGTGTGTTTGTAATGGTGCCTGAAATATAGTAAATACAACATAAGGGTTCTTCTTATCGTTTACTCTGAGCCTGTTTACTTATTTATAAAGTTGTAAATCTAATGTATAGCTTGTTAGAGTGTCATGAACATTAAATGGGATATTACATTCAAAGCACACAGCAGAGTGCTTTGTTGTTTCTGCTCAGTTGCTAAGTCATGTCCAACTCTTTGTGACCCCATGGAGTGCAGCATGCCAGGCTCCCCTGTTCTTCACTGTCTCCTGGAGTTTGTTCAGATTCAGGTCCATAGAATTGGTGAGCTTATCTAACCATCTCATCCTCTGCTTAGCAGATAGCAAGTATTTCACAAGCGGTAATTATTCAGATTGCTATCACAATAGAGGGCTTCCCCGGTGGCTTAGTGGTAAAAAAAAAAAAAAAAAAATTGCTTGCAATGCAAGAGTGGCAGGTTCAATCCCTGGGACAGGAAGATACCCTGGAAAAGGAAATGACAACCTACTCCAGTATTCTTGCCTGGGAAATCCCATGGACAGAGGAGCCTGGAGGACTATAGTCCATGGGGTCACAAAAGAGCTGGATACAACTTAAAGACTAAACAACAATAACATCACATTAGTACTGTTTGGATGGCACTGGACCATCATTCCTGGAGGAGTTCAAGATACAACCTCAATCTGTTGATGTCAGTTTCATGGATTTCAAATTGCTTAATATTTCACATATTTTCTAAACTGGTTTCTATAGATGACAGTATCTTGAGATTTTCCAGTCACAGATCTGAACCACTTTTGCATGTCTGAAATTGTTATAAGTGGCGCTGTTTTCTCTCTGATGCAAAGAAGAACTATCAGGAAGACAAGCCCTTAGTTTTATCTTTCCCTATCTTCCAGGACTTTCTCAGCCTCCTACCTCCTCCAAGAAGACTTACAGGATGACCCCACCCCTTGTCACATACAAAACCTTTTAAAGCCATATGTAATCAGATGCATTTGGTGTCTGGCTTGTCTCTTTAATTTGGCTGTGAGTTCTCTGTAGAAGGAATATGATTTTAACTTATGGTGTGCAAAGTAGGGATGGGAATTCACAAACCACAAGCTCTTTTTCTAATTTATCAGCCCAAAGAAGGGGTCATTTTTGATAACTTTTATCACTTTCCTGGCCCAAGGGAGCACTTCTTTCTTTCTTTTTTTTTTTTGTTTTCACTTCTTTCTAATGTACACCCAACATCCTACATGAGAACAGTGATGAGTGTGGACTATTTTAGGAACATGGTACTTCATAAATATTTGAAGATGAAGCCCATCCAGTTCTGAGTTTGGGTTTTTGGGTTCCTTTAGCATCATAAGAAATGAAGGGGATAACAGGCAAGAAGTTCAGGAGATGTTAGGGAGGGAACCGAATCCATATCTTCAGACTGGGAAGTTGTACACCTTCCTTTGGGGATATTCACTATGAAAGAAACAACAGTCTACAACTGAATACCTGGGGCTTCACCACCTGTGGGTATAGGTGGGCAGGTTCTGTCAGCAATAATCCCCAAGAGGCAATGGTAATTGGGCCCTGGCTGTAGGGCACTCCCCATGGGCATGTTCTGGAAAGTCTTCTCGTTGCTCCTGAGAACCATGCTCAGGAACTGTTTCCCCGGGGACGTGTTCAGTGCCCCTGTGCAGCTGATGGGAGATACCTGCTCTGTCTAAGCCTGCATGGTTCTGGGGGTGTATGTGGTCTGGGGGGCCACCAGGACGTATGAGAAAGAATGCCTTCTATTTAAAGCCCGACTCAGCAGAACTATCGGATCCAGATAGACAAAGTCCAGCTTCTTCAGTCTCTGGCCTTAACCGGCCCCTCCTCCCTTACTGAAAGTCAGGCACTCGGCATAAACAGGAGGAAAATGGACCTGTCTCCACTGTACTCTCACCACAGGGAGTCTGTACCTCTTCTGATGCCCTGGCCCATCACAGTAACAATAAGCGATGCAGGAAAAGCAAGCCTGGTATCTATATAGAGGAGAAAATTACTTTCTCAGTATTTTATAAAAAGTCCTAATACAGAACAAGTATGCAAAAGGTAGGCTCCCTGGGCCCTCATCCTTTCTGCTTGCACAAAGACCAAATGAACCAGGGCTCTGCCAGGACATTCGGCTGCAGTTAATTTGTTTATCCCTGTCCACCCCAGGAAACATGCTCACATACATTATCTCAGTTGATTCTTAGAAGAACTTCATGTAGAGATTGGTGTTTTTATCCTATGTACACTGCTCAGAGTATAGAAAAGCATATCAAATTAAGGAGGTTTAAGCTTCAGGTGAAAAGGACAGTTCCCAGATGAGAGCTGGAAGTGTCTAAAGCTTAGGCATAAATATCAAGGGAATAAAGGATTTGGCTCCTGGGCCAAATATCCAAATATGCAAGTGAGCATGTGTGTGTACATGTGTGTAAGTGTGTATGCATGTTTATGTTATGTGTATATGTATCAATATGTTTGTGTGTGCATGTGTATCTATATGTATATTTGTGTATGTGCATGTATATGGGTGAGTATGTATGATTGTGTGTGCACAAGCTTGTGAGTATGTGTGTTTGTGCATTTGTGTTTGTGTGGTCATGTGTATGTGTGGGTCAGTTTGTGTATACATGCGTATGAGTGTGTATGCATGTGTGCACATGCATGTGTGTGCATTTTTATATGCATGTGTGCAAGTGCATGTGCATGTGTGAGTGCATTGTGTATACATGTGTATGGGTGTACATTTTCATGTGCATGTGCACACACATATGCATACATGTGCTCATGTGTGTGTATGCATGTGAATGTGCATGTGCGTGTGTGTGTGCGCAATGGGTACTTGTATATGTGTGTACACACACATGTTTGTGTGCACAAGGAAAGGTCTGCCCTAAATGCTGTCTCAAAGGTCCAGGCTGGGAATGGAGAAGGTAAATTGTAAAGAATCCAGGGCTGAGAGTGGTTTCATTGTTTGCTATCATAACAAGGGCCCTCAAAAGCTCCTGGGCACCATGCCACCCTTCCTCTGGCCAGGGGACAAGCAATCCTGGCAGAGTTTACCCACCTTCCAGTGAATGTGCCAGGAACTCTTTCTTCACTGACTGTCTTCCCAGTTTCTGTCTGAGAGAGAGGCCAGATGGAGGAGGTGAGTGGAGGGGCAGCCGTTCCCTGCACTGTCTCCCAGGCTGTCAGCCCTGAGCCAGCATAGAGGAAGGGGGAATGCTTTAGCTGCGGTGATGTCAGATGCTGGGGTGAGGTGGCAAGCCGGGGAAGGGGAGGACGGGCCCATCCCTTGCTGTGGAGCAGGTGTCAGCTGCCACATGCAGGTGGGAAGGAAGGGCTTGAAGGGGCATCTCTTAGAGGGAAGCCCGCAGAAAGCACGACATGTGCTCACCAGGCAAGTGTCCCACCTGCTCCTGAGACCCTAGAATCAGAAATCCTCTCCTACATCGTTGCTAGGATGGGGTGGAAACTTCTGATGCCAGACCGCTGACCCTCAAGACCAGCAATGAACATATAAAAATTAAGTTCTAGAACAAATTACAGAACAAGCAAAGAAGAGACTTGCCCTAGAGTCCAGTGGATAAGACTCTGCATTGCCTTTTCAGGGGGCATGTGTTCAATCCCTGGTCAGGGAACTAGATCCCGATGCCTCACCTAGAAACCTGCATGTCACAACTAAGAACTGGGGCAGCCAAATACATAGAAAAAAAAAAAGATTAAAGAAGCAGGAAATAGAGATGGAAGGTAAGGAAAAACCTTGTTCTTTTCATGCCCATCACTCCTGCATTATTAAACTCTTAATGAGGGTCAGGATAAGAAGCAGTGAGTTGGGACATCAGGGAAACCGTAGGAGGTTGCATCCAGAATGCAAAGAGGAGGAGAGGGAGGAAAGCAGAGAAGAAAGGACATGTTGAAAAATTGCAAGAAAAGCAAGAGGGAATTGTGAAGGAAGTTTAAAAAACATCAGACAAGAGGTACATTGGGCAGGCCTTTAGAGGTGAGCTGATCTAGTCTTTATCTGATAAAGGAAGGAACCACAACCTACAGCAATGAGTAGGTGCAGAATGCTTTGTGATGGCGAGACCACGGATGCTGGAATTCCCAGAGACCCTTAACAGCTGCCGGGCCCCGATTCACCAGCCTCCCTGATCCTCAGTTTCTTTAATGAAAGTAGAAAAACCTTATCTTAAGAGTTACTGTGCAAATTGTGAGAAATCATGGCTATGTAAGTAATAGCACAGAACAACCCTAAGGCAAGGGGTTCCAAAGTCAGCTCAGGCATGGTGTTATGTTTCCAGTGCCACATAACTAGTGAGTTTAAACCACATATGTTTATTAGGTCAGTTTCCATGGGCCTGAGCCCCTGGTACCACTTAGCTGGGTCCTCTGTTCAGAATCCTTCCAGGTGGCAGTCATAATGTCAGCTGAGGCTATAATCTCATCAGAGCCTGGGGCCCTCTTCCCTGCTTGCTGAACACTGGTGGAATTCAGTTCCTTCTAGTTGTAAGACTGAGGCCCTCAGTTCCTTGAAGCCACCCTCAGTTCCCAGCCATGTGGCCCTCCCCACCCACGACAGGATTATGAAGGACTCCTAGATAGAGTTTTCCATCTCCACAGCATAATCACAGAATGCTATCCCATGACTTTTGCCATATTTTATTGGTTAGAAGCAAGTCTTGGCATGTTCCTCATTAGGGAAGCAACCTAAATGTCCATTGACAGATAAACAAGATGTACTTTTATGCATTGGGCTTCCCTGGTGGCTCAGATAGTAAAGAATCTGCCTCCAATATGGGAGGTTCAACCTCTGGGTTGGGAAGATACCCTGGAAGAGGACATAGCAACCCATTCCAGTGTTCTTGCCTAGAAAATCCACATAGATGGAAGAGCCTGGTGGGCCACAGTCCATGGGGTCACAAAGGGTCGGACATGACTGAGTAAGCACACACACACTTATATACAATGGAATGTTACTCAGCCATCAGAGGACAAAATAATGCTATTTACAATGACATGGATGAACCTCAGTTCAGTCACTCAGTCATGTCCTACTCTTTGTGACCTCATGGACTGCAGCATGCCAGGCCTTCCTGTCTATCACCAACTCCCGGAGCTTGCTCAAACTCATGTCCATCTAGTTGGTGATTCCACTGAACCATCTCATCCTCTGTTGCCCCCTTCTCCTGGCTTCAATCTTTCCCAGCATCAGGGTCTTTTCCACTGAGTCAGTTCTTTGCATCAGGTGACCAAAGTATTGGAGCTCCAGCTTCAGCATCAGTCCTTCCAATGAATATTCAGGACTGATTTCCTTTAGGATTGACTGCTTTAATCTCCTTGCAGTCCAAGGGACTCTCAAGAGTCTTCTCCAGCACTATAGTTCACAACCTACAGACTGTCATATTGAGCGACGTCAGAGAAAGACGAATATCATAGGGTATCACTTATATGTGGAACCTAAAATAATAGCACACATGAACTTATTTACAAAACAGAAATAAGGTCACAGATGTAGAAAAGAAACTTCTGGTTGCAGCAGGGAAAGTGGGTGGGGTGGGGTGGGCAGGATACATTGGGAGATTGGGATTGTCATAAACACATTACTATACAGACAATAAATAACTAATAAGGACCTACTGGATAGCACAGGGAACTCTACTCAATACTCTGTAATGATCTATATGGGAAAAGAATCGAAAAGTGTGACTACATGTATATGTGTAACTGATTTACTTTGCTGTACACCTGAAACTAATGCAACATTGTAAATCAACTATACTCCAATGAAAATTGATTAAAAAACAAGAACAAAAACAAACAAGTTGCATGTCTCCTTGATTCCAGGAGGGCAGATTGTACACAAAGATGTGACTCAGCTGTCAGCACAGGGTGTGTCTCTGGGCAAGTCTACCTTCTTGGGCCTCATTTTTCTTCTTTGTAAAATGACACCATAAGACAGTCACTATAGTTCAATGAATTAATATCCCTTAAGCACGAAGACAATGCCTGGTGCATTGTTTGTACTGCACATACTTATTAAATGTTTTACAAATAAATTAATCTCCAAAGTACCTGTCATGCAGCAAGCACTCAGAACAAAGGAGCTATGTCTGAGGTCAGCAGGCTGTGCTAAATGTGGGCCCAGCATCCCTTGGACAGGTGCTCTATCTCTCTGGGCTGCCCTCTGTCTTGGGGAGCAGAGGGTAGAGGAATCTGGGGATCTGGAGGGAGTCAAGTGCAGGGGTTTTTCTCCTTTTGGTCAGTTGTTACAGTATATTGTTTCCTTCCGGGGCCCTGGCATTCTCTCTCCCACTCTGGGTGGGGAACTCAGCACATCCCTCCCCTAACCTCCCCCAGACCTTGCAGCCACAGCCCTCCGCCTCCCTACCTCCTTTTTCTTTCTGAGATAGCCAGGGCCTGGCTTCCCAACCTCTTCCCTCCCTCTGCCTCCAGCAGAGGGCCAGACAACCCCTTCCTCCACAGCTCTCCCTCTTTCTAATCTAATTTATGCATAGCATTTCTCATATTTGCAAAACATTTAAAAAAAAAAAATGGGTGGGGAACTCAGCACATCCCTCCCCTAACCTCCCCCAGACCTTGCAGCCACAGCCCTCCGCCTCCCTACCTCCTTTTTCTTTCTGAGATAGCCAGGGCCTGGCTTCCCAACCTCTTCCCTCCCTCTGCCTCCAGCAGAGGGCCAGACAACCCCTTCCTCCACAGCTCTCCCTCTTTCTAATCTAATTTATGCATAGCATTTCTCATATTTGCAAAACATTTAAAAAAAAAAAAACCCTTAAAACTAAGAGGCTGTTTTCCATTCCTGAGGTGGGCTCGGCTTGCTGCCATACACACTCCCATGCATATATTTGAACAAGTTTGATTCAGTGTAGCTGACACAGAAACCACTTAGCCGTTTCTCCTACATCATCCTAAGTTAATACTCCTGACAGGCTGCAGGAGGCCTTTCAGCAATTTTTCTATTTCAGCTTTTCCCCTCTGTCTCCCTTTCCCCCTCCCCTGCCTCCCATATTCCCTCCCCCTGCTGCAAAATTTTCTTCCACTCAAAAGCTGACCAAACCTTTGCAATTTGAGGCAATCGCATCTTAAGACCCAACTGAAAGGCAAGCAGCAGCTATAAATGGGAACAGAGCAGCCCCGCCTGGAAGGGCTGGATTCTGTGTGTGCTGGATGTAGGTGGGGGGCGAGGGGAGAGTTTAACTGTTCTGGAAAGATAAGAGATTTGCCTGCTCCACACCCTCCACTGGGGAGCTCTGACTCCAAGGCCTGCAGCAGGCCTGGCGGTCTCTATAGTTTACCTGCTTCAGCTTCCCGCCAAGCTGTCTGGGCTTTGGGTTCTGCCTTGGGCACAGGAGAGATTTCAAAGGTCTCAGGGCCTGTATCTCAGATCCCAGTGGACTCTGAGCCCAAAGAGAGGAGGCTGAATGGCACTAAGCAAATACATCTATAGTCTCCCCGTGCATTTCTCTCTCTTCATCTCTTGTCTTTCTCTCTTTCCTGTATGTCTCTGCATCTCTTTATCTCTGTTTCTCTCTCACACACACAAAACCAAGCCTTGTATAGGTGCCTTGATGCATGCTTTTGCCTTCACCAGCCTCTTCTCCTTCACCCCTTTCATCCACCCCCTTCCCTTTCTTATTTCCCAGTTTATCAAGCTGCCCTCCAGGTTCACGTTCAGCACAACAGTGTGTGTGTTTCTGTGTGGACAGGAGGTTGCCCCTTCACCACTGAATTCTGATTCACCCTAATGCACCTTGCCTGGAGAAAGTGGCTATGGCCCTGCCACAGTCATCAAGTCTAAGGCTGGCCTCTTTTCAGGCCTGGCTGAAGGCTGACCCCTGACTCTGCAGCCCCACGTCCAGAGGCTGGCTTTCCCAGGCAGGGCTGCCAGCAGGGGGCAAGCTGCCCTCACAGCCGCTGGCACGGGAGACAGGTGGCAGGGAGGCCCTGGGGAATGGCTGTGGCTCACCTTGTGCTGGGGAGGCAGGTATTTAAGGCCCAAACTTCTCTGCTGCTGGCATCTTGTTTCCTGAGAGGAGCCCTAAGACTCAGGGCCAGCCAGGAAGAAGCCTGGTTGAGAAACAATCAAAAGGAAGCACAAAATGAGCCCAACCTGCCTCCGGCACGCAGTGTCACGTTACAGGTACGGGGCCTGGGCCGCCAGTCTCCCCAGAATAACACTGAGCTTCAAAGAACAGCTTCTTGCCGTTGTCGCTTAGTCACTCAGCCGTGTCTGACTCTTTGCGACCCCATTGACTGTAGCCCACCTGGCTCCTCTGTCCTCGAGATTTCCCAGGCAAGAACACTGGAGTGCGTTGCCATACCCTCCTCTAGTGGGATCTGCTCAACCCAGGGATAGAACCTGGGTATCCCTGCACTGCATGCCTATTCTTTACCATCTTAAAGGGGTAACCCTCTAAGATGATTCTCACATTCAGAGAGAACTCAGGAAGCCTAGAAAAGGTCCAGCCCAAGGATTTAATGAAGCTTTGGAGAAGTGACCCTGGGCAAGTTGCTTACGGTCATCTCTGCCTCTATGGTTCATTTAAGAAATGTAGAGATGGGATTTAGACCAAGAGGTCTTAACCTGGGGCCCAAAATGGGTCTTAACCTGGGGCCCAAAATTGTATAAGAGGACTCACATGTATGGTTATTTTGTATATATGACTGGGAAACAGTTGGTAATTTCCATCAGATTCTCCAAGGGGTCTCTGAACAGAGAAAGTTTGAAAATTAATGTACTAGATGGCCTTCAAGTCATTTCCAGATCAAACATTCTGAGTCAGATAAGTGACTGTCTAATGAAGGAATTTCAGGACATGGCAGATGAGGAAATAAGGATCAGAGAAGGCCTTTCCAGGAGGTGCAAATCGTAACATTTAGGTCTAGCAGTGAACAGAGCTGTGTGTGTGTGTGTGTGTTACGTCCCTTCAGTCATGTCTGACTCTTTCCAACACCATGGACTGTGGCTCTCCAGGCTCCTCTGTCCACGGAATTTTTCAGGCAAGAATACTGAAGTGGGTTGCCATTTCCTCCTCCAAAGGATCTTCCTGACTCAGGGATTGGGCCTGAGTCTCCTGTGTCTCCGGCATTGGCAAGCAGGTTCTTTACCACTGAGCCATCTGGAAAGCTGAATAGAGCTGTGGCCTTAGGTAATCACTAGCATCTGTGAGCCTCCCTGAGCTATTCTTACATGGCTTTTTGTTGCTAAAATAATAGGGCAAAGGGTTGGTCACGGGGGACTCTGGTGAAGGGATTACCCCAGACTCAGCCCCCTGGGGGCAGCACTCCAATGGTTGTGTCAACTGAATCCCATCTCAGCTGCTTGTCTGTCTCACCTGGACCAAGACTTTCTCTAGTTAGATCACCAAATATTCCTTCAGGGTCCTCTACTGCTGCTGCTGTGGCTAAGTCGCTTCAGCCATATCCGACTCTGTGCAACCCCATAGACGACAGCCCACTAGGCTCCCCCATCCCTGAGATTCTCCAGGCAAGAACACTGGAGTGGGTTGCCATTTCCTTCTCCAATGCATGAAAGTGGAAAGTGAAAGTGAAGTTGCTCAGTCGTGTCTGACTCTTAGCAAGCCCATGAACTGCAGCCCACCAGGCTCCTCTGTCCATGGGATTTTTCAGGCAAGAGTACTGGAGTGCAGAAGTTTCTAAAAGTGCTATAAAATACCCACATCCTCTCAGGAAAATAGAATCTTATACCATGCTGGATGAGAGGGTGGTGAATTCTATTTTCCCTTATCCCAGTTAGCTTTTATTGTTAACATATGAGTTCTAAGATCAGATCGGGTTAAAAGAGACATTACCTTTATCCTTAACGAGAAAGAAGAGAGGGTTTGTTGTAAACTGACGTCAGTGTTACAGAGTGGAGGAAGTGGGTATGGAAGGAGAGCATGGTTCTGTTTACTTTGCATTGTGAAGGGGGATAGTTATGAACCCAACGGTCTCAATCGTATTTGGCACCACATTCTTCACCTTCAGTCACCATCCCTGGTCATTTTCAGAAGCTAAGTGGCTGACAGCCACAACCAGATAGCCCTTCTCCACCATCTCACCTCTTCCAGCTTCCAGCCTGGTCAAGCTCTTTGACTGATTCTGCCTGTACCTGTGAGAGTTCTTCTCTGCATCTCTTAAACCTTCTCTCCCTGTCTCCATGGCATCCAAGCCCAGGATAGGAGCTGATGATGCCCTCGGGTACCAGGAAGCTCTGCCAGACAGGCTGGGGCAGTCAGGACCACGAGGAAAGGCTTTGTGTTAGGCTGCTTTCATTAATGTATGCTAATAGCATATCATTCCATAATGACTTGACTTTCTCTCTTACTTTGCAAATATTGGTGGAACATGAAGTTTGCTTAAGTTTCACTAAAATGTATGTTTAGATCACATGGGATTTGAAATGGAAATTCTTATTAGAGCTTCAAATCAGCCAGTGCCCACCTGTCCAGGAAGCCCCATCCAGCAATGGTATAAAGGCCTCTGCCGTCAGTTGAAGTTGAGAATGGGAGAACTGGGGACCTGTAGACATATTTTGAGGGCTTCCCAGGTGGCGCTAGTAGCAAACAACCCACCTGCCATTGGAGGAGATGAGGGTTTGATCTCTGGGTTGGGAAGATCCACTGGAGGAGGACATGGAAACCCACTCCAATATTCTTGCCTAGAGAATCCTCATGGACAGAGGAGGCTGGTGTGCTGCAATCCATGGGACTGCAAAGAATTGGACACAACTGAAGTGACTGGAGAAGGAAATGGCAACCCACTCCAGTATTCTTGCCTGGAGAATCCCAGGGACAGGGGAGCCTGGTGGGCTGCCGTCTATGGGGTCACACAGAATCGGACACGACTGAAGTGACTCAGCAGCAGCAGCAGAAGTGACTTAGCACTCACATTCAGGCATGCTCAGACAAACTTCAAACTTCAGCATTAGGCAAGCAAGGAGGGAAGGGTCTGATTCTGAAGAGCATGGTAAAAGGAGATGGGCAGTGTTCAGTATCAAGAAGGACCTGCCAGGGTCAATGGGTGGTGACCTGGAGAGAAGGTGAGGCAGTTCTGGTGGGCTGCCGTCTATGGGGTCACACAGAATCGGACACGACTGAAGTGACTCAGCAGCAGCAGCAGAAGTGACTTAGCACTCACATTCAGGCATGCTCAGACAAACTTCAAACTTCAGCATTAGGCAAGCAAGGAGGGAAGGGTCTGATTCTGAAGAGCATGGTAAAAGGAGATGGGCAGTGTTCAGTATCAAGAAGGACCTGCCAGGGTCAATGGGTGGTGACCTGGAGAGAAGGTGAGGCAGTCCGTGATGGGGATCAGAGGCTGCCAAATGTGAGGATGAAGACGCAAATGCATGCTCATGGTCAGAGAAGCCTGGCTGGAGACAGAAGGGTCCCTGGGGTTTAGGTGCAGAAAGTTAAAAGATTGGGAAAGAAAGCAAGGTAGGGACCCAGCCTTGAGGCAATGGAATACTGGATAAGAAATCTAGGTAAAGGCTCCAGTCCAAAAGCTATTGCTCCTGTATACCAGGAAAGTCACAGCCTTGGAAAGCAAGCTAAAAATGGTTTTGAACCATAGCAAAAGGTCAAGGTACTTTGATGCTGAATTCTGAGGCTGGAAGTCAATTCAGCACCATGGTGAGAGCCCTCTTTCTGGCTTGGTGACAACGTCCTTCTTGCATAAGGAAGACATAGCCTCTGTCTCTTGTTTGTTGCTGCTGTTCACTTGCTAAGTTGTGTCTGACTCTTTGTGACCCCATGGACTGCAGCACTCCAAACTCCTCTGTCCTCCACTGTCTTCCAGAGTTTCCCCAAATTCATGTCCATTAATAGCATGTCAGTCAAGCTATCTAACCACCTCATCCTCTGCCACCCTCTTCTCCTTTTGTCTTCAATCTTGTTAAGCCATTAATCCAATCATGGGGATCTTAACCCTCACCACGTTGTCATCTAACCCTAATTACCTCCCCAAAGCCCCCATTTCCATATGCCATCATCCTCGGGATTAGGACTTCAGTATATGAATTTGTAAGGGACGTAATTGACTCCACTGCAGGCATTACACTGTGAGTCAGGCTCAAATGGCTCTTGGTGGTAGACTTGTGGTCCCAGCTCCAGGGAGGGGAGACAAGTAGAGGCAAGAGCATTATCTCAAGAAGAAAGAAAAGGGGGAAAATGTCTTCCCATATGGAGATAGAATTCAGTATAGTTTTTGGTGAGGCATTCTGAGTCTCCCATGGGTAGAACTAGACAGTCAAGAAAGCTTGGCCAATGTGCTAATCCAAGTGATACTCTACCATGTAAGATATTTCTAGGACATGGGCCTTCTATTCCCCAAAGGGACATGTATTTGTTAAAATACAGAGAGGCTGCAGATACCATTTCTGGTGTAAGAATGGGAAGCCAGGCCAGGATACCCCAGGAGTTCCTACTGTCGAGAGCCAGAGAGTGTGGGATGGAGGCGAGGAGATGCTCATATCAGCTTGATTCTTCTTGGGCTTCTCAGGGAGCTTCCCAACCCACAGCAGACTGCCTGGCCAACACACTTACGACTTTCCGATAAAGGTGTTACAGAGACAATTAGGTTCTAATTATAGGAGTGAGCTGTGAGTGGATGAGGTCTTCGCTACCCTCTCCAGCCCTGGCACCTCGATGGTTCAATGTCCCTTGGCTGAGATCCAAGAACCCTTGTCTTCACCTGGCAGCTGAACTGTTTCTGGCAGTAGACATGGTGGGAGGAACATAGACTTCAAATCAAACTGGGATTCCAACGCTGGTTCTCCACCAATTAGACATAAAACCTTGGAACAATTATCTAATCTCTCTGAGCTTCAGTATATTCATATATGTAACGTGAATAATAAAAACTAACAAAATATGTCTCATAGTGTTTTAATAAAGATTCACTAATAATAATAACAACAAAAGCCACTGAGTACCTACTATGTTCCAAGCACTAAGTCACTTAGGCCCATTATCTTGTCCAAATAGACTGTGGGCTTCATTTCCCTAGTTTTCTTTGCCTGGGAAGGACTGGGAATTGGCACCTGAGGCAATAGCTGCACAATCGCAGGTCTTTTGTTCTCAAGGCAATGATCAGTCCCTTAGGGGTTGGCCTGGAAAATCTGATGCTATTCCATGAGGCTTAAAGTGAGGGTCAAGCAGGGGACTGTTCTCATTGTGACTTTAGGAAATCACTGGCAACCTCATGTATCCCCAGGAAAGGGCTGGCCTTGGAAACCAATCTGAAAATGGTTCTGAACAATATCAAAAAGTCAAGGTAATCTTGATGTTGAATTCTGAGGCTGGAGGTCCCATACCACAGTGCTGGTTGATTGAGTTCCTGGTGAGAGCCCACCTTCTGGCTTGGAGATGACCTCTTTCTTGCATGATAAATAGATAGCCTTAAGCATGTACCTGAGTCTCTCATTCGGTCTCACAAAGACCACCCTGATTTAGTCTGGATTGTCTTGTCATTCTTAGCTCCCTCTGAGCTCCTGGAGTGAGTATACACTGCCTTGCCCTCCACCACTCTGTTCATATTGACCCTTCTCTTTCTCTACCTGAATATCTCTCTCCATAGTCAAGGCCTTGCTTAAACGATGTGTTTTTCATGGGGCCATCACAGATACTCTTGACCAGAACTGAGAGAACCTTTTCCTCTTCTGCTCCACTCATCTATTTGAAACTTCTGTGTTAGTCCTTATCACATTTGGTCTTAGCTCAGCCATTTGTGGGTGAATCTGCCCCTCATACCCAACCCTCATTGTCTAGATAGAGCAAATAACACCTTATTTATCCTTTTATGCTGCCCTTTCCTCTTAGCATGGGATTCCCAGGTGACTCAGTGATAAAGAATCCACTGGCTAATGCAGGAGATGCAGGAAGATATGGATTTGATTCCTGGGTTGGAAAGTTTCCCTGGAGAAAGGAATGGCTACCCACATCAATATTCTTGCCTAGAGAATCCCATGGACAGAGGAGCCTGGTGGGCTACAATCCATGGGATTGCAAAGGGTCAGACACGAATGAGCACACACACACTTCTCTTAGCATAGAACTTGTCAGAAGATATAATAAAGGTTTTTGAAACTAAAGTTAATTGTAATCAGTCACTATGTCTCTGGACATGTTACATAGACTTGGAAGTGAAAGAAAAGAACATTTTGGAAAGTTCTGGGGCTGCGGGAGCAGGGCCAGGATGGCCTCAGATTCCTAAATAAGATGAGAGTCTTGGCAAGTCCAGTAGCCCTTCTAGAAAACAAAAACCAAGGATGCTCTATCACCGGCTGGCTTTGGACAAACAACGAAATGGACTTATTACCATCAGGAGCCTTCAACTCCCTTTCCAGGCCCATTTTCCTGCCTCCAGGATCCCATGCTACCCCCTGCTCTTTTAATGCCCCCTTCAAAAGGTTTCCTACCAGGGCCCCAAGCTTTGGAACTTGCCATCTGTTCTGATCCTAAATAGCTTACTGAAAACTTACCTGGTTTGCATCTCCTTTGTTTTATATGGAACTAGATCTTACAAATGAAACCAGTCAAGAGGCACCTACTGTCTTTACATAATACTTCTGATACTGGGAGTGGGAAAAAAGAGCCCTGGAGGGAATCTAGCCTCCTCCCACAATTTTCCTCACCTCCCCAATGGGTCATAGTAACTGCTGGATTAGAAGCATAAGAGGGAACAACCCCTGCGTTTGAATGGCAGAGCTCCCCTCTCCACCACGTCCCCCACTTGTCCACTTGAGGGTGTTGCCCTTCCTGACTGTCCCAGCAAAGAGCTGAGGCCTCATGGTGATATTAGATAGGAACAAAACTTGTGGATTTACTGCTCCAACTCATCTCCCGTGGTTTGGACAGATCTGCCATTGCAATTGCCATCACTTTTATGACTTCTAGAAGAGAAGATATTTGGTTATGAATCCCACTGCCTTTTCCTCGGAAAAAGCAACCCAAATAACTGCAACTAACAACCGAAATAATACCCTCCAACTAAAACAATGTATGTTTGCTGAGCTTCAGGACAAGTAAGACAAGTCCCTTATTCACCTCCTCTCGATCTGTCCAAGCATGCTCCGACCCTCTGTCATCTCTATAGTTAACATTCTGGACCTGGCCATCTCCAGGGTTCTGCCCAAAGAGAGTGACTCTGGTGGAGATTTCCTGTCTGAGACAGGCTTGTTGATGGGAGTGGAGATTGGAGTGGAGGACAGAGAGCATTGCCAGAAATTGGGAAGAAAGCGCTGAGGAGGGTTGAAATGTACAGAGAAACGTAACTTTGGACACATGACAAACTCAGCCACAGCTCGCCTGGACCCCACCTTGGCATGTGTGCCAGTCTGTGGCATCACTGCTCAAGCATGGCAGCTGGTGGCCAGAGACAGAGGGTGCTCCTGTCGGCTCCACCCCAGCCTTTCTCTTGCAGTCTTCCCCGCTTTCCCCTGGCAGCTCCTTTACTTTCAGCAGCCTCTCATTTCCCTGTGTTGGTTTAGTCTCAGGCCCAGACCCTGTTCAATATTTGTCTCCCTAGCTCCGCTATTTGCTCTCATTTCCATATGTTTAACATACATATTAACTGCCTCCTGCCTTGTCCCAGAGCTGTCACTGGCTCTTCCAGCCTCAGACTGGGTCTCAGGACCACTGGGCACCCCAGTTTCTGCCACTTGGCTCCCATCCCACCAAGAGAGTATTCAGTCAGTCAGTTCAGTCGCTCAGTCGTGTCCGACTCTTTGCGACCCCATGAATCGCAGCACGCCAGGCCTCCCTATCCATCACCATCTCCCGGAGTTCACTCAGACTCACGTAGGGGGGCTATTACCCAGAGCCAGCTGACTTGTGCCCACTCCTGTCCTCACCCCAACACAAAGGGGACCCAAGTCTGGTCAGCAAGGCCTCAGAGCTTTTCCCTGGGCTTCTCCCCAGCCCCAACAGGTCCTTTCTTTCTTCAGGCAACGTGATATTGATTGATATTCTAGAACTGGCATTTTTCCCTTAATGAGAAGTCAGGGTAAGAATACAATTAAAACTTCTAAAAATGGACTCAGAGGCCCAGCTCTGAGTGTTCTTTCCGTTACCACAGCCATCATCTTCTGCTAAGTTCTTTTTATCCTTCCCACACCACAAGGCCTTCTCACAGGAGTTCAGAATTATCGGCTCTCTGAAATGAACCCTGGAGGTCATCTCGTCCATTCACTGAGCTGGGGCTTGACTGCTCCTTCAGTGTTGCATCCCTAAGCTCCTCCTGTGTGCCAGGCCCTGGGCCAGGTGTTGGGGATGCAGGATGACAGAGGACTAGGCCTTGCCTGGAAAGAACTGATGTCTAATGTAGGAGGGAGAAACATCCTAGCTGTAGTGCAATGTGTCAAGTATGCTGCTGCTGCTAAGTCACTGCAGTCGTGTCCAACTCTGTGTGACCCCATAGACAGCAGCCCACCAGGTTCCCCCGTCCCTGGGATTCTCCAGGCAAGAACACTGGAGTGGGTTGCCATTTCCTTCTCCAATGCATGAAAGTGAAAAGTGAAAGTGAAGTTGCTTAGTCGTGCCCGACTTCGCGACCCCATGGACTGCCATTTGTGTCAAGTTTAACACAGGCATAAATAGGCTTCCCAGGTGTCTCAGAGGTTAAAGAATCTGATTCCAGTGCAGGAGATCTGGGTTTAGTCCCTGGGTGGGGAAGACCCTCTGGAGAAGGGAATGGCAACCCACTCCAGTATTCTTGCCTGGAGAATTTCAGGGACAGGGGAGGCTGGTGGGCTACAGTCCATATGGTCGCAAAGAGCTGGACACAACTGAGCAACTAACATTTTCACTAAAGGGCCCACCAGAGGAGGACCTTAACTCACCCAAGGGCACCAGCAAACAGTCTCTACAATCCTTTAGTAATTGATGACCTCAGATTGAGGGGAATTCACTACCTTCCAAAGACTCACTCTTTCTCTAAGTCTTAACACGCTTGTTTCGTGAATGAGTTCCTATTGCCTGCAATCAGCAATATAACAATTTAGTGAAAAGAGGCATTAACTTTGAATGAATCCCTCTGTCTCAAAGTCTCCATTTGTAGAAGGAAGAGAATCAAACTCAGTTATTTCTAGCACCCTTAAATCCTGTTGTTTCTACAGCAGATGGTTCTCAAATGGGCCTCCCTCTCCATTCTCACTGCTGGCTCATCCTACAATGAGCTTCTGAGGTTGGAAGAGAAGGTATGATTAGTAGACATATTTTCCGTATAACTAAGTGGAAGCATAAACAAGTTAAGTTGCTTGTCCCAGGGATAAATAATAGAATCTCGGTTTCTCTGACCAGGAGCCCAGTTCAATGTCTGTCACACCATCCTGTCTGAAATAGGGGAGCTGGAGGCTGCAGGTGCCTCTGCAGCTTCTCCCTAACAACCTCTGAAGGAGCCCAGCCCCCACCTCCTAAATAAAGGTGGAGAGGATCATCACGATTACAAGGGTCCCCTGCCGGGTCATCATCTCCTTCCCAAGCCTGGAAGCCCAACCATCTGGGGTATGAAAAGACAGAGCCCAGAGCCTGCGTTGAGACTTACTCTTCTGGTTCCTTATCATCACCAGCTAATGCTGCTGGAGCCTGTCAGTCTACACACACATACTACAGGCTTCCTGCAAGGGCTGCACTTGTGTTTGCTTAGAGAAATTATCTGGAAGATGACCTCTCTCCCAGGTACCTAGAAATAGTTCCATTTTCAGAAAAATTTTATTGAATTAATTTATTTGTTTGGCTGCTTCAGGTTTCAGCTGCAGCATGCAGGCTCTTCATTCCGTCGCGGGGGATCTTTTGCTGCAGAGCACAGGCTCTCTAGTTGTGGTGCACCAGCTCTGGAGCATGTGAGCTCAGTAGTTTCGGAGAGGGCCTAGCTGCCCTGTGGCATGTGGCATCTTAGCGCCCTCAACCAGGGGTTGAACCCATGTTCCCTGCATTGCAAAGCATATTCTTAACCATTGGACCCCCAGGATGGTTCCCTAGAAATAGTTCTTGTGCACGTGTGTTAAGTCACTTAGTCGTGTGACCCTATGAGCTGTAGCCTGCCAAGCTCCTCCATCTATAGGATTCTCCAGGCAAAAATACTGAAGTGGGTTGCCAAGCCCTCCTCCAGGGGATCTTCTCGACTCAGAGATCGAAGCTGTGTCTCTTATATCTCCTGCATTGGCGGGTGGGTTCTTTACCACTAGTGCCACCTGGGAAGCCTTGATGCCACACTAAAAACAATTTTGGAACCAAACTGTAGATAGCCAAGAGTCAATAAAAGCCTACATGGCTGCTTCCAGGAGAGACCAGAAAGGCTTTCTAGAGCAGCCAGTGCCTCACATTACTGTTAACACGTGGAGTTGAAAGGCCACTGGCCTGAGCTACATAAGATCCGTTTTCAAGTCCCAGCTCTGGTCTCTAGTATCTGTGTGATGACACATAGGGCACTCTGCCTCTCTGAGTCAGTTTTTCCATCTATGGATTGTTAGTCATCCTATTTTCCTTGGTAATCACTAGATGGGTGAGTGGATGGATGAATCAGAATAATGCTTGCCATGTACTGTGTACCTAGCATGTGCTAAACACTATATCAGGCATCATGCATCCTTTAGCCTGTTTAGATTTGCAGCACTCCCAAGAACCAAGCATTTTCCCTACTTAGTCACTACAGAAATCTCGAGTGGTTAAGGGAGCTGCTCCCCAGGCAGTAAATCAGTGTAGGGCAAGGATGCAGCCTCAGCTCTTTCACTACACTGTGATGTCAAGTAAGAGAATATATCCTAACACGCTTTAAGCATTCATTTAAACATCCTTTAAGAAAAATGAGTTGATGTAAAAACAAAGGATCTCATCATTGGAAGGAACCTGGCATTCAGAATTAGACCCAGTAATTCGTGCAATTCTTCTTAGCCCTCCTCCTTCAGCTCCCCGAGGCAAAGACTACAACCAGGAGGCACGGGGGAGGAAGCACCCACCCCATCCTGTGCTTCTGTGGGTGAGGGCGATAGGATGGGCCCCTCACAACACCCCCACTCCCAGACCAGCAGGAGCCCTCTTTTACCTTTCCACTCTGCTGCTCACTTTGGACCCTGAACCGCGGGAAGCAACTGAGATTTATGGCTCCTCTGGGAGTCTACAGAGGGCTCATTTCTGCAATCTTCTCATTTCTTAGAAGTTCTACCTATGAATTTTTTAAAGTAAAATTGATTGAAATTGATTTTATTTGCATTTTGTTTTATTTTAAAAGTTTCACAATGCCGCTTAGGATAACTGCAACCTATGTATTCAAAAACGCTTGGAATCCTGGACGGAACACATGTACAACTCCTTGTAGGTCATCACAAATCTTTTTCTTTCCAACTTTAAAATTCTAAATCCTGTCAATTCCCAACTCTCCTTACTCTCTCCGGGAATGGCACAGAGACCCAAACCACATCTACTTAATACTCAAACTAAAACCCAGAATTTAACCTTCGCTTGCCTGGCATTTTCCTCCAAAACCAGATTTCAGAGCTCATCTGTACTTCTGCTTGTCCAGGGCTTCCTAAAAAGAGAGCAAATTCTCTTTTTTTTAAATCAGTCCACCATGACTTTAAACATGTAGCTGAACTCTCTCTGTGCCTCAGGTTCCTCTTGGTGATAACTGCCACAAGCCCTCCCTACAGCTACTGTGATGCTGAAATGAAAAATGCCACACCATGAGCCATAGTATCCTTCCTTCGTGTGATCACTATGCTGAGAGAGCCACTCACTAGGGACCAGACTATTTTATCCCTCAAATGCTAAGTTTTGGAGAGGGAACTCAGTCGATCACTTTAATTTCCCCTGGTCACACCCAGTCTGGGTTAGTTCCCCTCCCACAGAGATCGCCAAGCATCCCATTAGAGTCCTCAAACTGGGATGTACTTATGCATCCATCAGTCTCATTTGCCAAACCCTAAGCTCTTTGAGAGTTAAGAACACATCCTCCTTGTTCACTACTGTGTCCTCAGAGCCTACAGAATGGTCAACACCTGGTACCTATAGAAAATACACAAAATCAGTCTTGCCACCTTCCCCGGGCTGTCAAGAAAAGTAAGAGGCAATCCCTCAGCCACTTTATGTCTCCTGGCTTCAGTGTCTTCATCTGTGAAAAGCATAGCTTGAATTAGATGTTCTCTACTCTTCTTTCCTGCACAATAATCTATAATGCTGTGCTTTTAAATAAGGTAATTCACTGAAAAAACGAGGGAAATTACCACACTTCAACCAACAGAAGGATTGCGTGTAATGTTACTATTATTATTCTGTATGGTTTTCTGAGCTGTGCATCTTGGCAGCTCACACACAGAAGAGATACAGCCTTCTTCCAAGAGACCAAAGACTGGCCTTGCCCACAACTGCCCAAAAGGACTTCCCAGATGGCACTAATGGTAAAGAACTCACCTACCAATACAAGAGACATAAGCAACACGGGTTTGATCCTGGATTGGGAATATCCCCTGGAAGAGGGCATGGTAACGCACTCCAGTATTCATGCCTGGATAATCCCATGGACTGAGGAATCTAGAGGGCTTCAGTTCATAAGGTTGCAAAGAGTCAGACATGACTGAAGCAACTTAGCACACACACACACACATGCAGAATTCAGCAGCAGCACTGCAACGGGCACTTATGGGTCCAGCTTTCTTCCTCCCTCCTCAGAAGGGTTTTGGGAAATTTGTGACAGCTCCTTTATCTGCTGACATCTGAATATCAAGACAACTGTCGTCAAACATAACTAGTTAGATAACTAGCTAAGACCACATGGGCCAAACAAATTGAGTTCGCTTTATTCTATTTTATGGGTTTGTAACTAGCATTTTTAGGACTTTTGAGGTGACTCTAATGGTAAAAAATGTGCCTGCCAATGCAGGAGATGCAAGAGACTAGGATTTGATCCCTGGGTCAGGAAGATCCTCTGGAGAAAGAAATGGCAACTCACTCCAGTATTCTTGCCTGGGAAATCCCATGGACAGAGGAGCCTGGGTGGGCTACAGTCCATGGTGTCACAAAGAATCGGACACAACTGAACACACACACACACACACACACACACACACATAACTAGCATTTTTATTATCCTTGAGACCTTGGTTTACCAGATCATTCTAAGAAACTGAGGAAGGCTTTATTTCTCCTTCCTAATCCTTGAAACTCTACATTCAGGTGCTTATATCTTTCCTTTTCTCCTTTGCTTTTTGCTTCTCTTCTTTTCACAGCTATCTGTAAGGCCTCTCCAGACAGCCATTTTGCTTTTTTGCATTTCTTTTCCACAAGGATGGTCTTGATCTCTGTCTCCTGTACAATGTCACAAACCTCCATCCATAGTTCATCAGGCACTCTATCTATCAGATCTAGTCCCTTAAATCTATTCCTCACTTCCACTGTATAATCATAAGGGGTTTGGTTTAGGTCATACCTGAATGGTCTAGTGGTTTTCCCTACTTTCTTCAATTTAAGTCTGAATTTGGCAATAAGGAGTTCATGATCTGAGCCACAGTCAGCTCCTGGTCTTGTTTTTGTTGACTGTATAGAGCTTCTCCATCTTTGGCTGCAAAGAATATGATCAATCTGATTTTGGTGTTGACCATCTGGTGATGTCCATGTGTAGAGTCTTCTCTTGTGTTGTTGGAAAAGTTTGTTTGCTATGACCAGTGTGTTCTCTTGGCAAAACTCTATTAACCTTTGCCCTGCCTCAATCTGTATTCCAAGGCCAAATTTGCCTGTTATCCCAGATGTTTCTTGACTTCTTACTTTTGCATTCCAGTCCCCTAGAATGAAAAGGACATCTTTTTTGGGTGTTAGTTTTAAAAGGTTTTGTAGGTCTTCATAGAACCATTCAACTTCAGCTTCTTCAGCATTACTGGTTGGGGCATAGACTTGGATTACTGTGATATTGAATGGTTTGCTTTGGAAATGAACAGAGATCATTCTGTCATTTTTGAGATTGCATCCAAGTACTGCATTTTGGATTATCTGTTGACCATGATGTCTGATCCATTTCTTCTAAAGGATTCCTGCCCACTGTAGTAGATATAATGGTCATCTGAGTTAAATTCACCCATTCCAGTCCATTTTAGTTCACTGATTCCTAGAATGTTGATGTTCACTCTTGCCATCTCCTGTTTTACCACTTCCAATTTGCCTTGATTCATGGACCTAACATTCCAGGTTCCTGTACAATATTGCTCTTTCTTGCAATATTCTCCTTGGAAAGAGAGTTATGACCAACCTAGATAGCATATTAAAAAGCAGAGACATTACTTTGTCAACAAAGGTCCGTCTAGTCAAGGTTATGGTTTTTCCAGTGTTCATGTATGGATGTGAGAGTTGTGAAGAAAGCTGAGTGCCAAAGAATTGATGCTTTTGAACTGTGGTGTTGGAGAAGACTCTTGAGAGCCCCTTGGACTTCAAGGAGATCCAACCAGCCCATTCTAAAGGAGATCAGTCTTGGGTGTTCATTGGAAGGACTGATGCTAAAGCTGAAACTCTTAATACTTTGGCCATCTCATGCAAAGAGTTGACTCATTGGAAAAGACTCTGATGCTGGGAGGGATTGGGGGCAGGAGGAGAAGGGGACGACAGAGGATGAGATGGCTGGATGGCATCACCAACTCGATGGACATGAGTTTGAGTGAACTCTGGGAGTTGATGATGGACGGGGGGCCTGGTGTGCTGCGATTCATGGGGTCGCAGAGTCGGACACGACTGAGTGACTAAACTGAACTAAGAAACTGGAATAAAACATTTCAAATGGCTAAAACAACAACCAACAATAACAACAAAAACACCACCCTGCCCAAACTGAAAGGTTTAGACCTTGCCCTTTCAGATAGTCAGGGAAGACCTCACTGATTTTTCTTTTAGCCAGTTGGTTTTGAGGATCTCTTTCTTTTATAGCAGTCTTATAAAAGGGAGCAATCAAAAATCAATAATGCAAACAAACAAACAAACAAAACAGGAAACAAGAGAAGAGAAACCAAACAGTCAGTGGACTTGAAGTTTAAATTAGAATACAATGGTTTAATGCTCCAGAAGACCAGACTATTGTTTCTTATCAGATTTCCCCTTGAATGAGCAATTGTGAAGCCAGCCTGTCCAGAGCAATGAGTTGTCACTCCGCCAGATGAGCAAACACCATTGATTTTAATGTGTGTGAGAGAAACAGGGCCCAGCCCTCCCTCCACCTGCCTTGGTCTGCTGACTCTACTCAGCAGAAAATGACACCTCGTTTGGTTAAGGCTGAAGTGGAATACAGCCTCTGTAGTCTGACACTGAATTAACCCTAGAGGACACGATTCTTGGAGAAGTAGTAGAGAATAGTTTCATTGCTTTGCCAGCAAGGGGGCCCCTGCAGACTAATGTCCTCAAAACTGGGTGTCCCAACTTAAGGGTAGGGAAGGGGAATCATGAGAAGTTTTATAGTCAAGGGGACAGAGTTATAGATAAGGATAGGGGTGCAGGGAGGGCCAGCATTCCTTTGATCCAGAGAGCATCTGGCATCAGGTGATGATGGGCAGAACTGTAACCTTTTCTAGAATAAAGAGTGCTCACCGAGTTGCTAACATCTTACATTTCGCAGGGCTTGTAGTTCAGCAGAAGAGCTCAAAGACGCTTTTATATGCATCCCTTGAGGGAGAGCCAGGACTCTCTCTATTGTTTCTTGGCTGCTCCTTCCATGTCTGCATCCCCTCCCTTCTCTGATAAGCAACTTGTTTGAACCTCCCCTTTGGAACTCAGGAAAAGAAACCCAGGTGCCCAAGAGCCCCACAAGGTCCTGCTTGGTTTCAAGGCTTTGAGGAAAGCATTAATTGTCCAAGGAGGACCAATTGTCCATCCAGTGTCTGCTGGATGGAAGGTTTCTCCATCAAACTGTGCCCAGGAGTTTCCAAGTACAGGGTAAATGCTGCATCAGGGAATTTGGGCTGTTGGAATGGAGGTCCAAGTGTGGGAAGGACTAGGGAAGGGGTCACACTTCCCTGTGAGGATGTGGAAAGGAAGAACTAATGCACCATCTCCTGGAAACCTGTGACAACCACCAGCTGGGAGGTCCACACTGGCCAGGGCTGGACAGGGGATGATAAGCAAGACCAGCAGCATTGGCAGGACTTGCTTCAGGGGCCTTACAATCCATGCCTAGTGTCAATGCCTCCATCTACAATAATGAATGAGTTGAAAAGTTTGCATTGGTTGGAGGGTTTACCAGTGATAACTAGTTATCAGAAACTAGAAGTCATCAGGCAGAGAGATAGAAACAGTTCCCAACAACCAAAGAGCCTCCCTCCAAATCCCCCAAAGAGATTCCAGGGCATTATCAGTCATTTCTGCTGATCCAACAGGCAGGGGTTTTCTCTTCAAAGACCACGACCTTAGGTCTGTGGCCTTCTCTGTTTACTTGGTTAATTAGTAGACATCAATAAATATTCATAGCACTCACTGATGAATGCTCTGCACCAGCTGGGGAGAAGACAGCTGCAATAAACGCACTGCACTAATACGAGAAGCAACTACAGTTAACACATTTTCAGAAACTGGTTACAGAAAGAGCTTGCATAAGCCCAATAAAAATGAGACGGAGAATATTGGACACATGATCAAGTAAGTGTTCTCTGCACTTTCCTAAACAGTTTGCTGGCCTTGTACTCAGGAGAGGGAAGATCAGCCTTTGTGTTAGGGGATACACTGACCAAAACTGCTCACCCTGGCCAGGCACCATAGTAACCTCTTGCACGAGTTATCTTACATAAGGAGGTCCTGCTAAGGAATGCAGAACTAACAAGCTAACACCAACCTGAAGAAATCAGGAGAGGTTGAAAGCGGAGAGGAGACACCAGTCTATATGTCCTACCAACCTCTAGAATCCAACTTTCTGGCATCCGTCTTGCCTGAGATGAGGTGAGAGCACCACCAGGAAGAACCCTGAGTCAGAATGATTGTCTAGAGACAACCCAGAAACTAATCCCATCACCATAAAACCCTGAGACTGCAAGTCACTGTGGCAGAGTAGTTCTGGGTTCCTTTTCTCTGTTGCTCTCTGCCTAGACACCTCTTCTCAATAAAATCTCTTGCTTTGTCGTCACATGTGTCTCCTTGGACAATTTATTTCTGAGCATTAGACAAAACCCATGCTCAAGCCCTGGAGGGGTCCCTTTTCCTGCAAAATTTGTAGTGAGAAACGCCCCAGTCTGGAAGCAGAACTCTGGGGTGTGGTTCTCTTAACAACACAGTGTTGATTTAGCCCAAAATTGAATAACCCTAAATTTGAATAACCCCTGATGGTTCTGAAAACTTTTTCATCTGCATTTAACAGTCAATAGAGGACTGACAGTAAGAAGCTGAGAGCCCCAAGGCCTTGATGAGGAGGGAATATAGTTGTCCTCTGAAACTTAAACCTAGTAAAATTCACATACAATGGAAGTGATTAGGCAACTGTGAAAGTCAAGAGATTATCTGTAATTGTAGGACTCAAGTGTTTGAGAATATCCAAAACTCTAGTCAAGGTGGTTTTGTGTTCTGGGAGCAATCTCAGGGAGATAAAATGGGAGTGAGACTGTAATTTGGTAAGAAAAAACGTAATCAGTTTTATTGTGGCCTTCTCAGAGAAGGGCCATTTCAAAGGCTGGCCTGTCAGGCTGGTACAAATGTCCATCCATCTGACAGGCAAATACTGACTGTGGAGACAGATGTGTCAGCCTGTTCCAGCCAGTAAACATTTGAGTCATAGGATTATTTTTTCTGCTTCTGATTCCGTAATCCTCAAACAACATTCTGATAATTTTCTTTTGCCCATAGAACTTGCTGGAAGAGAAATAATGCCCTGGAGAGGCAGGGACAACTTCAATCCCTCCATTTCAGAGCCGTTTCTACTGATGCCTCTGAAGATGTGTTACTGTGAATCTGTCCAGTAGGGTAAAGTTGATGAGACCTGGGATCCAGGAAGAGGGCAATTTTCTAAGAAAAGCGGCGATTTCCCCAGACCATGCTCTTAAGGAAAGATAGGTGTTGAATCAGCCTCTTCTCTCAGAAAGGTAGCAATTGGTTCTCTAATCCCTGTATGTATGGCAGAGATCTTATTATTACTTGTCCTATGTATCATTGAGGAACTAAGCTCAGTCACTGAGTTCTGGTTCAAGATCACGAAGCACGTGGTGTTTTGACTTTATACCACCACGAGACTCCCTTGGTACAGAGGTCTTCACATCATAGAAAGACTCACAAATGATTTCCAAAATCCCCACCAGTCTTTTTGAAAAGCCCAGACAAAGGCTCCCCACAATCCTAGTTAAAAGGGCTGACCAGTGGCGGTCAATCCCTCAATCAGATTTTCTTTGTAAAGACAGAGGTCAAAAGGAGGTACTCTGAAAACACCCATTTTGCCTGCTGTTCCACGTCCTGGCTGTTTCAATCTCTGGCTCCTTTCTGTGTCCTCAGGTTCATTTCCAAGACTCTGAGCAACTGGGGCTTCTTGCTGAGGACCAGGAGGCAAGGCCAGGAGGGATCTGTCAGCTCTCTCTAGGCTGGTCCCTTCAGCATTCCCTCACTGTCATCTATGGACCTGGAGCCCGTGAGTGAACACCAGCAGGCAGTGGAGTCAGGCAATTCTGGGTGGTCAGAGGAGCAGACCTGCCCTCCCCCTCCTTCCTCCATCGGCCATCCTCAGTCATGTTTACCAGACACCCACTGGTCAGTCTCCTGGGGAGGTATAACCACAGGGGCACCTCTCTCCACAATCTCTATAGCTGCGCTCTTGGATAATTAGCCCTTCAGGATCACCTCCAACATCCAAGCTTTCTCAGGGTCACAGACCATCTTAATGACCTGGTGATGACAGCAGACTCTGGGCATTTTACAGGGCAGATTAGATTCTGAGTTGTCCCTCGGAGCTTCTCCTCCTTGGTCTGGATTCCCCACCAAATCCTAATTCCTCCCTTTACTCAGACCAGGACTCTTGCTTGCCTCCTCACAAAGCTTTTCTCTCCCCAGAAGAGTTTTAGAAGTCTTCCTCTTCTCCCATCTCAGCCACCCTTTCCAGTCTATCAGCTCCCTTCTTCTCATTCTCTCTGGGGAAATTTTTCCCATTTTAAATTTCTATCACCATCATTCAATGTCTGTTCTGCCTCCATTTCTTAAAGCCTCAGGGCAAATCCCCAATCAAAACCCCAGCCAACCAGTGTCCTTGTTCCATATGCTCCTTTTTTTCCTCACCTCCTGATTTTAGCACTCATTCTACCACCTCTTAAAGCATTTGTGCTTGACCTGCAAGAGTGCTTCCTGTGCTTGATTTATTTCAGAGAAATGAGGTTCTAATTATGGCACATTCATGCAGCAGAATGCTATGTAGCCATTCCAAATGATGGGGTAAGAAGAAAATGTAATGAGGTGGAAAAATGTTCACAACAATACATTCACTGGGGGGGAAAAAAAAAGAGTCTACAAAACATTGTGTAGAGAGCTTGCATTTTCTTTTAAGTGTGAATTTATGCCTACATGACTGAAAGTATCTGTCCCTAAATGGTCATGTGGTCATCTAAATGTCTGGGCTGTGTCATGATTGCAAACGTTAGCTTCTGTATATTTTTCTGTATTTTCTACTTGGTTTCATAACTAGGAAAGAATACTTTTGTAACTAGAAAAAAAAACACACAATAAATATGTGGTTTGTTTTATTTTTTCCTTGAAATACCAGAAAATATCTCTCCATCCCCTCTCTCCTCTGTGGCCTTTCTGGCTTTATTCACATTGGCAGGTGGACTTGTTTTTCTCGGCAAATGACCCAGTTGAAATAAGACTCAATTTATGCAAGCAGACTGTGGTTGTGGTAGCGTGCGCACACACACACACACACACACACACACACACACACAAGGTGTCATCAAGCAGTGATCTCTCTGGTTGTCGGAAAGACACTGTCTTCTCCAGTCTGGCTTGCTCTATGCTTGAGTCTGCTCAGCTGTTCATCAAGGCACAATGGGTTATGTTGCTATCTGAATTCTTACATATACTAGAATCCTCTTTTTGCCTCGGAGAGGCAGTATTGTATAGGGGTTACCGGTGGTGTTAGTTTTTTAATTCCTAGATTGACAACTTGGTTTTGCATTTCAGCTCTGCCACTTACTGACTGACTATTGACTTTCTGAACGTTGGTTTCCCCATCTGCAAATTGATAATAATGACAACACCCACTTACAAGGTTGCTTTGAAGACTGAATAAATATAATCAAGTGCTTAGCGCGGTGCTTGGAATGTTGTAAATATTTAACAAATAGACTCATTATTAACCCCTGAAGAACCTTATTCCTTAGAGAGAGAAGACTGAATGGTTTTTAGTCTTGTATGATTGAACTCGAGGAAAAGACATAAAAGCAGATTTTGACAGCTTAGAGAGGACAAAGAAGGAATGGCTTAAAGTGGATGGTTCTGCTCTCTTGCTTCTGTTTCAGAAATATTTATGGATACGGAGCCCCAGAACATAAATAGTTTAAATTCTTTCAAAAAAGGCCTTTTTTAAAAAGATCACTCTTGACCTGTCTAACTTTTCTGTGCCCTGAGCAAGAGATCACATTCAAATAATGATCTGCTCAAAATCAACAGAAATTCTGGCCTTTGGTTTAGGGGAACAGAACCTGAGGGTTGAAAGGAAGCTTAATTGTCTTCTAGTCGAACCTTCAACTCAATGGATGCTTGAATCTTTCCTAAAACATACAGTCTGTGTCATCATCAAATCTGTGCTTTACAAGTCACGTCATGATGGAACACTCATAAAGGTAACTCTGAATTGAAGTTCTTCCTTGTATTAAATCTATGTGTTTTGTAGCTTGCCGCTTGTTGAAAGCTACATTTCTAACACTTGGAAGGAAAGGAAAATGCTAATACTTTCCCCTCTGTGAGATTCTTTCAAATATTTGTAGCCAGGGGCAGTGTATTTCTCTCAGCTTTATCTTTTCAGACTAGACAGCACCAGTTTCGAAGATAATTGCCTACATGATGCTAAAGCTGAAACTCCAGTACTTTGGCCACCTCATGCAAAGAGTTGACTCATTGGAAAAGACTCTGATGCTGGGAGGGATTGGGGGCAGGAGGAGAAGGGGACGACCGAGGATGAGATGGCTGGATGGCATCACTGACTCGATGGACGTGAGTCTGAGTGAACTCTGGGAGTTGGTGATGGACAGGGAGGCCTGGCGTGCTGCGATTCATGGGGTCGCAAAGAGTAGGACACGACTGAGCGACTGAACAGAACTGAACTGAAGGCTTTGTGGATCTCTACCCTTCTGGGTCCTCTCCTCCAGACTTGGTCTAGCAAAGTATGGCACCTAGAAAACATCCCTCCATCTGTGACTTCACTTACGCAGGATGTAACAAAATGGTTACCTCTTACTTTAAGCAGTGCAGTTTTGTTCCGGTAGTCAAGAATGTGTTTGCTTTTAGGTGACCTCAATGAATTTACTCTCAACTAAATCCCAGGCATTGTTTTTTTTCCTTTACAACTATTACATTGCTGAAGCTGAAGCTCCAATACTTTGGCCCCTTGATGTGAAGAGCTGACTACTCATTGGCAAAGACCCTGATTCTAGGAAAGATTGAAGGCAAGAGGAGAAGAGGTAGCAGAAGATGAGATGGTTAGATAGCATCACCGACTCAAAGAACACAAATTGGAGCAAACTCCAGGAGATAGTGGAGGATCCTGGGATGCTGCAGTCAATGGAGTTGCAAACAGACAAAGCCACTGAACAATAACAACAATGTTATAGTCATCCCATCCTACGATTGTGGAGTTGTTTAACTCCAATCCTAAGCTTACTATAGGATATTACATTCTCCTGGGTTAAATTTCATCAGTTTAGAGTTATTTCATTCTTTTCAGCTTGTCAAGAGCTTTGGGAACCTGATTCTGTCATCCAGCATATTCACTAACCATCCCAAATTTGTGTCATCCACAAATTTGATGACTATTGCTTCCGTCTTCATAGCAGTCACAGATTAAGATTTTGACTAGCATTGAGGTAAGTCAGAGCCCTGAGAAAGGTCATTGAAAACCTCTCTCTAGTTTATCGCCAATGTGAATTTTTGCATTCCTCACTAAGTTATTATGTCTAAAATCCTTTCATCCTTTCTTTGTATTTCTTAGGCTAGACTAGACTAAGGCAGGATAGGATAGATAGAATGTAATGCAATGTAATTTTCTTTTTCAAAATGTCCTAATGAAATCCAGAAACGCATTTTCCAGATCTATTAATCTAAAAGCTTTACTTAGAGCCCCCCCACCCCAAAAAAAAGTTAAGTCTGATATGATGTGCTCTGTGAGAACTTACTCTGGAATGTAGAATTCTCTCATTCCTTTTCTGGATATTCTTAAACTTTGCTTTTCTCTAACCAATTTTGCAATTTTGTTTTGTTTTCTCATTCCTCTTTTGAAAGTTGTCCTGAGACTGATTCTCTGGTCTCCTGACAATTCTGTTCTTGAAGACTCCTCAAAGATCCCAGCAACCTCAGAAATATGAGTTAGACAATTGTGAAGTTTAAGGTGCTGAGTCCAGGAAGTTTACATATGTTTAAATCACTCAAGCTTTGGTCATAATTTATTTATTTATAGTAAGTTTACCCATTAGGAGCTGAGAAAAGCAAACATATAAACAAATAGAAAAAAAAAAGTTGGAAAACAAATTTGTTGCTTTGGGTTTGGGATGATTACTTAACTGTAACCCCAAAGGCACTAAAACCAGAAGGTGAAAAAACGATGGCTATTACTACATAATTAATTCGGAACAACTCTGAAGGCCCTCTCAGCTCCAAGCTTCCTGTGGGCTGGCTCAGACTTCTGCTACGGCCACATCAAGATTTGCCTTCCCCTTCTGTCCAGTCCTGCATCCTTTACTCCTTTCGAGGAGCAATTCCTGAGAGCACTCCCCATAAACCTCTTGCACACAAATCTCCATCTCAAAGTCTGCTTTCAAGGAGCCTGAACGAAGACAGTTGGAATCAAGAAGCAGACTTTATCTTATTTTCTTAAATTATGTATTTATTTAATCTTTGGTTGTGTTGGATCCTCATTGCTGTGCATGGACCTTTTCTAGTTGCATTGAGCAGGAGCTACTTCCTAGTTGCTGTGCACTGGCTCCCCACTGTGGTGACTTTTCACACCTGGCAAGCTACAGTCCATGGGGTCGCAAAGAGTTGGACACGACTGAGTGACTTAATCTCAGTACACACCCCTACATCGCAAGATGGATTCTTAGCTACTGGACCACCAGGGAAGCCAATAAGCAGATTCTAAAATAGGATTTTGGGGTAGTATATCTGAGTAGATCCAGCTGTAAATGAGGCCTACCACTGGAGGTAGCTGGAGTTCAGATAGCCGCTAATGTGCTGTAGTAAGAGTTATTCCAGTTTTTACCAGGTGGTAAACTGGGATGAGATACCAGTGGGAGGGGAAGCACCAGAGGCTGAACTATCTCAAGGATCTGAGAAGTATCAGAAAGCAGTCACTTTCAAGCCTATGGGATTGAATGGCTGTTGCTGAGAGCTATTAATGCCTTGGAGAGAGCCAATGAAGACTGAGGGTGATTAATCACCAATTTAAGGCAAAGTGTAAAAGTCCCTTAGCCGTATGCAAAGAGGGCCCTTTCCTACAGAAGGAGGCAGAAAAAGTCAAGGATCAGACCACAAGCGTGATTATAAAGACTTATTATTGTTGTTTACCTGCGAAGTCGTCTCCAACTTCTTGCAACCCCATGGACTGCAGAATGCCGGTTTTCCCTGTCCTCCACGATCTCCCGGAACTTGCTTAAATTCCTTTCCATTGAGGCAGTGATGCTATCTAATAATCTCATCTGCCACACCCTGCTCCTTTTGCCTTCAATCCTTCCCAGCATCAAGGTCTTTTCCAATGAGCCAGCTCTTCGCATCTCATGGGCCAAATATTGGAACTTCAGTTTCAGCATCAGTCCTTCCAGTGACTAGTCAGGGCTGATTTCCTTTAGGATTGACTGGTTTGATCTTGTGGCCCAAGGGACTCTCAAGAGTCTTTTCCAGCACTGCAATTAGAAAGCATCAATTCTTCGGTGCTCAGCCTTCTCTATGATCCAACTCTCACATCCAAAAATGACATTGGAAAAATTATAAAAATAGCAAGACATTAGAGAAGTTTGAATTCTGAGTCTCAACAAGTCTGCTACACCAAGGTCAGAAATATGACTGAGAAACAGTGGAAACCTGAGTGTTAGGATGGGGACACTGGTGTTGACAAACTCAACCTGGAAACCTCATATTCTCCAGAATTCTAGAAATGGCCCACTCTTACCTATTAGAAGATGACTCTCTCCCTCCTCTTGCTTAAAAGTGTTGCAAAGGCCTCTTATTTGTCAAACACACTCCTCCTTGAGGATATAACTCCATCTGACTTTCTTGGTGCAAGACCAGTAGTTAAGGTCATGTCTCAGTGTAAGATAACTGGGAAGTTCTGGGCCCACCAAGGGAGAAAGGGGGTCCCATGTCAAAGGGGCTGTAGGATCTATCTATGTGTAGCAGTAGGAGACGGGACTGGCTCCTGAGAGTTTTAGGTCAAGGATAGTGGATCTAAAGTTTGATAAAAGGGAGCTTATTCATATGGGTAGATCCTCCCAGGACACATGTTAGAGTGACCTATGCTAAATGAAGTAGAAATGCCAAAACTGTAGAGGCAGATGATGGAAGAAATTTTGAGAAGTGGTCAGGCTCAAATATGTACACTATGTAAAGCATGATACTCTCAGTCGACGGGGTTCCATGTAGGAGCCTAAAGGACACTTCATTCATCAAAGCAGTAAGGAATATGCAGGTGAGAACCTAGGTGTCTCTCCAAAATTTGTATATTGATGCCCTAAACCCTTGTTGTTTAGTCACTCAGTCATGTCTGACTCTTTACAACCCCATGGGCTAGCATGCCAGGCTTCCCTGTCTTTCACTGTCTCCTGGAGTTTGCTCAAACTCTTGTCCACTGAGTCTGTATTTTGGAGGTCAGGTCTTTGGAAGTAATTTAGGCTAACTGAAGTCATAAGGTTTGGACTCTAAGGTTATAAAATTAGAAAGCAAATTCTCTCTCTCTCTCTCTCTCTCTCTCTCCCTATCCCCATGGGGCATACACTAGTAAAAGGCATGTGAAAATGTGGGACATAGTACAAAGGTGGCCATCTGCAAGCCAGACAGAAAGCTCTCACCAGAAATCAAATTGGCTAGAACCTTGATCTTGGATTTCTAATGTTGAGAATTAAGAAAAATAAATTTCTTTTTAAGCACCCAGTCAATGGTATTTTGTTACGGCCTCCTGGAGGTTACTAACAGAGAAAGATACTAAAATTCTTGAAAAGTTCAAGGCCTGGCTGATCTTTGCAGACTGGAGCTTCTAAGAGGAGAGTATGTTATAGAACTGAACTCCCTAGTAGGAACAGAGATGACAGAGTCATGAAATAATAGAGGCCAAGGAGTGGCATTTAACCATCCAAAGTAAGGTGAGTACAATGTCATAATGATTGACAAGGTCAGTGTGGCAGCCAGGTAGAGATCTGACCTGCAGAATGCTGTGAAGATTAAGGGACTTGTCATATTAGTAAAATTATTTTGAGGCCAGTGTCTGGGGCATGCTAGGATATTCCCTTCAAAATAAAGAGTAAATGATTGTGTTGCCCATACTGCAACAATAAGAAGGAAGCACAATGCTTAATCGGCCTCTTCTGTGCTAGAGGAAGCATATGCTACACTGGTGAATATGGTGCCAATCCATGTCGTGGCTGAAATGGAAGGCTTCCAGCTTTGAATGGGGCATAGAGCAGGAACAGGCTCTGTAGCAGGTTAGACTGCTGTGCCAGCAGCCTTAAGGAGTGTGCCACAGAACTCACAGACCCTGTGGTGCTACAGTGTCTGCAGAGAGAAAAGACACCAGGTGGCATTTATAGGAAGTCCTCCTGGAAGAATCAAAATGTATCAAGGCAAGGCCACCTGCAGCAGAAACTGATAGTAATAGCACTGTTAGTGAAAGTCATTCATTTATGTCTGACTCTTTGCAACCCCCTGCACTGTAGCCTGCCAGGCTCCTCAGTCCATGGATTTCTCCAGGAAAGACTATTGGAGTGGGTAGCCATTCCCTTCTCCAGGGTATCTTCCCAACTCAAGGATCAAACTCAGGTCTCCTGCATTGCAGGCAGATTCTTTACTGTCTGAAACACCAGGAAAGCTAATACTACTGTTCAAAAACCACCCTAATGGCAGAAAGTGAGGAGGAATTAGAGCCTCTTGATGAAGGTGAAAGAGGAGAGTGAAAAAGCTGGCTTAAAACTCGATATTCCAAAAACAAAGATCATGGCCTCCGGTCCCATCACTTCATGGAAAATAAAAGGACAAACAATGGAAACAGTAATAAATTTTATTTTCCTGGACTCCAAAATTGCTATGGATGGTGACTGTAGCCATGAAATTAAACTTACTCTTTGGAAGAAAATGTATGACCAACCTTGACAGTGTTTTAAAAAGCACAGACATTACTTTGCCTACAAAGGTCTGTGTAGTCAAAGCTATGGTTTTTCCAGTAGTCATGTACAGATGTGAGAGCTGGACAATAAAAAAGGCTGATCACCAAAGAATTGATGCCTTCAAACTGTGATGTTAGAGAAGATTCTTGAGAGTCCCTTGGACAGCAAGGAGATCAAACCAGTCAATTCTAAAGAAAGTCAAACCTGAATCTTCATTGGAAGGACTGATGCTGAAGCTGAAACTCTAATACTTTGGCCACCTGATGAGAAGAACTGACTCANAGAGTCCCTTGGACAGCAAGGAGATCAAACCAGTCAATTCTAAAGAAAGTCAAACCTGAATCTTCATTGGAAGGACTGATGCTGAAGCTGAAACTCTAATACTTTGGCCACCTGATGAGAAGAACTGACTCATTAGAAAAGACCTTGATGCTGGGAAAGGTTGAGGGCAGGAGGAGAAGGTGGTGACCGAGGATGAGATGACTGGATGGCATCACCAACTCATTGGACATGAGTTTGAGCAAACCGAGGAAGTGGTGAAGAACAGGGAAGCCTGGCATGCTCCAGTCCACGGGGTTGCAAAGAGTTAGACACACTGAGCAACTGAACAACAACAACTATTCAAAAACCAGCTATTAGCTTGCCGAAGGACACTGATAGAAACTGAACATCTGTCTGTTGGGCATCAAGTGGCCATGCAGGAGAACTACCCTTCATAAGCTGAATTCTACCAGGTCCCCCAAGTAGTAACTGTAGGCAGACTCAGCAACAATCCATTACAAGGTTGAAATAGCTCCAAGTCAGGCACAAGCAGAGCCAGAAGGCAGAATAGATCAATCATAGCCCTGTTTTTCACTATTGTTATACTAGCATCTCTCTGTAAATTCACACTTATGGCGCCTCCCTTGCAGCTCACACTGGCATAATGATCAGCTGATAAAGGAGAAAGAAGATTGAACTTGATTATGGATTGATTGGTTGAGTGTGTGACTGGAAACTGAAGACAAACTTTTGCTGGAGTATAGCCCTATTCAGAGGTGGTCCTGAAAGATGGCCTTGAGGAGAAATACTACCAGCAAGAAAGATCTTTGAGTAATCCACCTCAGTATTTACCTTGAGTGGAAAGAAAAGTGGCCTGAAATAAGACTACATATGGTCTCATGGGCAATAATGAAAGGCCTGGCCAATTGGTCAAGGGATTGTAAACATATACATACACACACACACACACACACACACACACACAGAAATTGGATGATTGAAACAAGAAAAAATGGAGAAGAATCTTGTAGACTGAACTAAATGAGTGGCCTGAAATGTGAAGATTATTACATTATATGGGAATGCTCTTCAGAGAGAACCAAAATAATGAAGCCAACAATAAATTCACTCAGACTTTGTTCATGACACCCTAACTTGCACACTGGGTTCATAAACACAGTAACCATGACAGGAATGGACACCATACATGGGCTCAACAGCATGGGCTCCCACTTACCAAGGCTAAATTAATCCTTGAAGCTTCCAAATGTCTACTCTGTTTACAACAGAGACAAATGTTGGGCCTGCAATATGGCATCAGTCCTAGAGGACTTGACACTTGGTGGTAAATTATGGGAAATAGATGAGGAAACAGTGGAAACAGTGTCAGACTTCATTTCTGGGGGCTCCAAAATCACTGCAGATGGTGATTGCAGCCATGAAATTAAAAGATGCTTACTCCTTGGAAGGAAAGTTATGACCAACTTAGATAGCATATTAAAAAGCAGAGACATTACTTTGTCAACAAAGGTCCGTCTAGTCAAGGCTATGGTTTTTCCAGTGGTCATGTATGGATGTGAGAGTTGGACTGTGAAGAAAGCTGAGTGCCGAAGAATTGATGCTTTTGAATTGTGATGTTGGAGAAGACTCTTGAGAGTCCCTTGGACTGCAAGGAGATCGAACCAGTCCATCCTAAAGGAGATCAGTCCTGGGTGTTCTTTGGAAGGACTGATGCTAAAGCTGAAATTCCATTACTTTGGCCACCTCATGTGAAAGTTGACTCATTGGAAAAGGCTGATGCTGAGAGGGATTGGGGCAGGAGGAGAAGGGGACGACAGAGGATGAGATGGCTGGATGGCATCACTGACTCAATGGACATGAGTTTGAGTGAACTCTGGGAGTTGGTGATGGACAGGGAGGCCTGGCGTGCTGCAATTTATGGGGTCGCAAAAAGTCAGACATGACTGAGCAACCAAACTGAACTGAAATGAACTGAGGTCTCCTGCCCTGGAAGAAGCAGATTTATCTTGATGGCATTAACAAATATTCTGGTTATGAGTGTGCCTTCCCTGATCAGAGGCACTTAGCCAGCACAATGGATCAGTGTTTAATCCATTGACATGGGATTCTGCAAAATATCTTATCAGAACAGCACATCCACTTTATGGCCAGTGAGGGAAGGCAGGGACACATAACCATGAGACTTACTCAGCCTACTATTACACTTCAGAACTGCCAACTTGGTAGAGCAAGAATATAGTCTTTTGAGGACACAGGTGAGGTACCAGCTTTATTATGATAATCTGAACTTATGGGGACTATTTCCCATGGCACAATATACTTTTCTATTGCCTAAATCAATATCTACTATATATTTATATATAATCTCTCTATATAAAAATATGGTAGAAATGGGTGCAGAAACTGAAGAATGGTAGTTGGAACAGCCCTGCTTAACATGACTGGAAGTGACACTTTGAGCAAGCTTTCATTAAAACGTATTCTATTGCTGCTTTATGACCTCTTTGGGCTTGTAACCATGAAAGCAGCAGGCAGAGAAAGCGGTCATCATCTCAGGAAGTTAATTAACACTAAACACCAAGAGGAGATAGGGTCACTTGCTATACAATGTAAGCAAAGAGAAATATGTCACTTCAGTGATCCTCAGGAGTTTCTCTTGACACTTTTCTACTCATTTGGCTATAAATGGACAAGTGCTCCAGTTACAGCCCAAGAAGGGTTTGAGGACCATAAGTTTAAATCCCTCAAGGATAAATGAATGGGTCACTCCAGTCTTTAAGTCTCATAGACCAGCAAAGATGCTGGCTCAGGGTTAGAACAATCTAAAGTATATATAAAGTGGGGAGAAAATAGGTTTCCTGAGGAAATGAGAGCAGTCAGAAACTTGGCGAACGTGAATCTCCATCTCAGAATCAATTTCCAGGGAACTTGACCTAAGATAGTGTTCATCATTTCATAATTATCCATCTACCCACTTCTGTAATTTTCTCCTACTATGCTCAATCACTCATATGTGAGCACAGAGGAGGTGGGTGCTTCTTTTCAGATGAAGAGGGACTGATGGATAAAAACAGGGTTCAGAGACATGAAAGTTTGAGATCAGAGTACCTATGCATGGAAGTATTTGAGTAACTAGGGTAGAAGGCTGTTGNGGTCATGTATGGATGTGAGAATTGGACTGTGAAGAAAGCTGAGCACCGAAGAATTGATGCTTTTGAACTTTATTTTAAAAGTGAAAGTGAGTTCAGAGATAGGCATCTTGCTCAATCATGATATTGATAAATGAAAGAGTCAGAATTCCTGAGGATTGGCCCCAAATTACACTAAACGGATATAAGAACTCAAAATGGAACAGAACAAAACCCCACAGCTATGCTACTAACCTGGTTGTGTAATTTTAGAGAAGGTATGTAGCTTGTTTTCTCAACCATAAAGTAGAAATAAAAATAGAACTAACCTCATAGGATTGTTGTAGGGAATAGTTATCATATGTGAATAATATTCAATTTGGCACACACTGAATACTTTTTAAATGCTAGCTATGTGTATCAATTCCAGCTAATGAATTCATTATAGCTAACTAATTAATGAAAGTTAACTATGACAGCAACCTCAGATATGCAGATGACACCACCCTTATGGCAGAAAGTGAAGAGGAGCTAAAAAGCCTCTTGATGAAAGTGAACGAGGAGAGTGAAAAAGTTGGCTTAAAGCTCAA
>SJYX01018670.1:143036-175038 GCA_006410675.1 Oreotragus oreotragus
TAGATAGCATATTAAAAAGCAGAGACATTACTTTGTCAACAAAGGTCCGTCTAGTCAAGGCTATGGTTTTTCCAGTGGTCATGTATGGATGTGAGAGTTGGACTGTGAAGAAAGCTGAGTGCCGAAGAATTGATGCTTTTGAATTGTGATGTTGGAGAAGACTCTTGAGAGTCCCTTGGACTGCAAGGAGATCGAACCAGTCCATCCTAAAGGAGATCAGTCCTGGGTGTTCTTTGGAAGGACTGATGCTAAAGCTGAAATTCCATTACTTTGGCCACCTCATGTGAAAGTTGACTCATTGGAAAAGGCTGATGCTGAGAGGGATTGGGGCAGGAGGAGAAGGGGACGACAGAGGATGAGATGGCTGGATGGCATCACTGACTCAATGGACATGAGTTTGAGTGAACTCTGGGAGTTGGTGATGGACAGGGAGGCCTGGCGTGCTGCAATTTATGGGGTCGCAAAAAGTCAGACATGACTGAGCAACCAAACTGAACTGAAATGAACTGAGGTCTCCTGCCCTGGAAGAAGCAGATTTATCTTGATGGCATTAACAAATATTCTGGTTATGAGTGTGCCTTCCCTGATCAGAGGCACTTAGCCAGCACAATGGATCAGTGTTTAATCCATTGACATGGGATTCTGCAAAATATCTTATCAGAACAGCACATCCACTTTATGGCCAGTGAGGGAAGGCAGGGACACATAACCATGAGACTTACTCAGCCTACTATTACACTTCAGAACTGCCAACTTGGTAGAGCAAGAATATAGTCTTTTGAGGACACAGGTGAGGTACCAGCTTTATTATGATAATCTGAACTTATGGGGACTATTTCCCATGGCACAATATACTTTTCTATTGCCTAAATCAATATCTACTATATATTTATATATAATCTCTCTATATAAAAATATGGTAGAAATGGGTGCAGAAACTGAAGAATGGTAGTTGGAACAGCCCTGCTTAACATGACTGGAAGTGACACTTTGAGCAAGCTTTCATTAAAACGTATTCTATTGCTGCTTTATGACCTCTTTGGGCTTGTAACCATGAAAGCAGCAGGCAGAGAAAGCGGTCATCATCTCAGGAAGTTAATTAACACTAAACACCAAGAGGAGATAGGGTCACTTGCTATACAATGTAAGCAAAGAGAAATATGTCACTTCAGTGATCCTCAGGAGTTTCTCTTGACACTTTTCTACTCATTTGGCTATAAATGGACAAGTGCTCCAGTTACAGCCCAAGAAGGGTTTGAGGACCATAAGTTTAAATCCCTCAAGGATAAATGAATGGGTCACTCCAGTCTTTAAGTCTCATAGACCAGCAAAGATGCTGGCTCAGGGTTAGAACAATCTAAAGTATATATAAAGTGGGGAGAAAATAGGTTTCCTGAGGAAATGAGAGCAGTCAGAAACTTGGCGAACGTGAATCTCCATCTCAGAATCAATTTCCAGGGAACTTGACCTAAGATAGTGTTCATCATTTCATAATTATCCATCTACCCACTTCTGTAATTTTCTCCTACTATGCTCAATCACTCATATGTGAGCACAGAGGAGGTGGGTGCTTCTTTTCAGATGAAGAGGGACTGATGGATAAAAACAGGGTTCAGAGACATGAAAGTTTGAGATCAGAGTACCTATGCATGGAAGTATTTGAGTAACTAGGGTAGAAGGCTGTTGTTTAGTTGCTAAGTTGTATCTGACTCTTTGTGACCCCATGGACTGTAGCCCTCCAGGCTCCTCTGTCCATAGGATTTCCCAAGCAAGAATACTGGAGAGGGTTGCCATTTCCTTCTTCACGGGATCTTCCAGATTTGATCCCTGGGTCTCTTGCATTGGTAGGCACATTCTTTTCCACTGAGCCACCCGAGAAGGTCTGGGGTAGAAGGATAGCAGATTTTAACATAAAAGTGAATGTTCAAGTTCATGTATTTTGGAGGCAAAGGTTGCGGTGCTGATGTGTCCCACCATCTGGTACTGGAGCAAATGGCTCAGTAAGAAGGTCAGCAAACAAAGAAATCAAGAAACCTGATGTCTAACGTGTGGTCCATGTGGTTGTTGACTTTGCCTAAGACAAAGAAGGGCAAGTATTGAAAAGCAGATGGTGAATCAAGTGTTAAATCTTAACAAATAAAGAAGCATGATGAAGAACTCCTTGATTATTAGGGAAAGGGGAGAAAGTGCTGTGGTCATGGGATATGAGCCTTAAAGGCTAAGGGTTTTTACAAAAGGGATGGAGAAACTGTCTGGAAGTGGCTGTGGGAGGCAAAGAGAACGGTTACCAAATACCCCAATGCAGGATTACAATAAATTTAAGACAAAAGATCTCAATTTGATAAAAGTCAGCCAAGTTTTAGTTAGAGAAGGAGACAAGAGAGGAACCAAGGAGGTTAACATTATTTATCTAGAGTCACACATAATGCAAGTGATAGAATTAGGATCCAATTCCAACATGCCTCACAGTGAGTTTTCACAGAAGGGAAATACAAAGAAAATGTGCAAATTATATCTGTGCTCCTGTTGATGTTGTATCAATTAATAAGTGCTTAGTGGTCAAATACCTTTGAAGAATGTCAATATAAGCTATTGTACAATATAATCAGTCAAAGATACTACTAGGTTGATGATGGAGGTCTTCACATCAAACAGAAGATGGAAAAAGGGCCTTCCTTGGCTATCCAATAGTTAAGACTCTATGCTTCCACTGCAGGGGGCATAGGTTTGATGCCTGGTTGGGGAAGTTCTCTATGCCATGAGGTATGGCCAAAGAAGAAATTATAAATAATTTTTTTAACTCAAATAAAAAAAGAAGTTGGATAAAATGTTTCACAAAATACATATAAAGTAATGCATATAAGGCCCAATCACAAAAACATGCATGGGCTTACTGTTGGCAAAGTCAGATGTCTTTTTGTATTTTCTATCCCTACTCTCAAGGAGCCAAGAATCCTCTCAAGGGGCCAAGAGTCTTCAAACTGCTAGCTTGGGTCATTGACTCTAGTTCCTGGCCTGTTATTACCTCCACTCCATAGCACTCCACACTCTGAAACTTTCTTTTTTCCCATTTCATCAACAAGGGTTAGTCAAAGTGCACACTTTCCAGGCATTGCAGGTGAACTAGCTTGTTCAGACTGTAAAATGCTATTAACCATTCAATAACCATTTTCCTTTAAGACAGGAGAGAAACTATATTACATGTAACATAAATAACAATTGTAAGATACATTTGATTTATGAATTTTAATGTGTGCAAGCAAGTATTTTTACACTTGAGGAAATAAAATATGATATTTAATGTTTTATTGCTTTGTTTTTTATAACTTGAGACAATTATTGATAGCACTTGGGATATTTTAATTAAAATTATCATGTGTATGTGAAGGATGATATGAGTATTAAATGATATTTTAAACTAATAACAAACAAACAAAAAATATAGGCAGGATCTTTTAAATGCTTTAATGTGTTATCCCACCTGGAGGAACTTGAAAAGAGGTCACCTATCACCTGGTGACCAAAACTGCAATTTCTCAGCACAATGGATGTGTGGTGGTGGGAATTTTAAGCTCCACTTCAGAACAGAGAGGATTTATATTTTAGCAGGTTGTTAAACTGCTACTTACTGTTGCCTTGAAATCTTACCAAGGTGATATTAGCCAATCATCTCCATATGTATTGGGACCCAACCTGCCTGTTGCTTCCCCGCAGTCACTCTGTCCCTTAAGATGACAAAAGAGGCTGCTCAAGGCTGCAGAAATGAGGTTCCATCTGGAGTCCCTTTTGTTGCTTGCTTATTTATGCTCACAACATGGGCAGTGCCTGATCCTGTCAGGGGGCGAAGCCCATTCTTCAGTCTGTTCTGCTCTTTTGATCAGTAGAAGGCTGGAACAGCACAGGTTATGGTCCCTTGTCCATAGGCAGCTGCCTCCTCTGCACACCATCTCACCAAGAAGCCTTCAGCTGGCCGAGGGGACTGTGCATGAGGCTGTAGGGATTGATGGGCTCTTAATGCAGGGGGACAGTTGCTTTGTCTCATCTTGACAATGCTGCTATTTAAATCCTTGGGGCGGGCACCATGACCCAACCACACAGCTAATGAGGCTTGGCTCACCCAGCTCAGTCTACCCTCTGAATGCTAGCTAACTTCAGTGTCCCCGAGCACAAAGGCTCAGGAGGCCCACTATCGTGTGGAATGGTGTACAGAGACTCTTGCATGTGGAAGTGGGGCCCCTGGAGGCTCCAACCTTTTGGAGAGAAGTTCAAGCTAGGAATGGGGGAACGGGGCAGGGGAAGCAGACAGATGAACATTTTCCAGGCCTTCTTCATAGATGGTTTTGCGTGAAGGTCCTAGAATGGACCTCCAAGCACATTTTATCAGCCTTCAAGCCTGAAGGTGGAGCAGGGGTGACTTGGCCAAAATAAATAAGAACATAAAGCTTCAGACCAAGGCTTCTAGACCCCTAGGTCACTGCCTCATCCCCATAGCAAAGTCCTTCACCTAGAGCCTCATCTAAAGAGGATGATGCCCTCATTTTACTTAGGTTTAAACCATAGTTATTTTTTAGTTGCTTGATCGTGTCCGACTTTTTGCGACCCCATGGACTCTAGCTCATCAGGCTCCTCTGTCCATGGGATTTCCCGGGCAAGAAGACTGGAGTGGGTTGCCATTTCCTTCTCCAGGGGATCTTCCCAACCCAAGGATCCAACCAGAGTCTCCTACTTGGCAGGTGGATTAGTTACCACTGAGCCAGCTGGGAGGCCCCATAAAGCATTCAATCATCCTTAATTCTTCCTCCCACTTCCCCTTACCCTCTGTGCACACTCAGGCACTATTTCCTGAATTGAGCCCCATTCAGCCCTTCTTTGCTTTCCCACCTTCACCTTGGTTAACTGCCCGTGACCTCACTCCTTGACAATAACAATAACTTTCCAAATGGTCTCCCATCCCCTCAGAATTTGCTCCACCACTTTACCTGCATGCTACACCTACATCCAGTTTCTGAAAACTCCTTTTCCATTTGTTAAAGGAAATGCATTAATTTACTTTGAAACCAAATACTAATCCTGAACATAGTAACATACTTATATTGAAAGTTGACAAACTGTTGTTAAAAGGACTCACAAGTTAATAAGAAAACTCATTTTTAACTAGACATATCGATTCATCAATAAGTAATTTGCCCAAACTTCAAGAAAAGTCAGCTTAACAAGAAAAGTTCAGCTTAACAACTAAACAACAAATCTAAAGTAAATCTTTTTATAATATATGGAAAAGATTTGCCCAAGATTCAACTTTCAAAGGCATTGTGATCTCACTTCCTACAATCTCAAACTTGAAAGCTCCTTTTCTTGGAGCCTTCCTCTGCTCAAGAAATTGCTATGGCTCTTCATGGTCACTGCAATAAGGTTCACATGTGAGGTCAGCATTCAGACCAATGACCTTTTTTATCAAATCTTTAACTGTTTCCTGTGCACTTCCTACCAACATGAGTACCTCATCCTTCCCCCTGAAACGGTAAGCATTCTCACCTCCACACTTAAGTAGTCTCTCCTCCTCCCATTTAGAAGTTCTCCATTCTTTTCTTCTCAGGCAAATTCTACACTTTTCAACCCCAGACTAAGCTTCCTTCCTAGACTGAGTACTGTAACTGCTCCATCCCTCACTCCTCTGGCCTCTGACCTCCTGGAGCTTTTACTGTCTTCATTGCATATTTGAGCATATTTGTTATAATTTACCTGCATTTTAGGTATAGTTGTACAGCTGTGTCCTTTGTCTTTTCAAGCAATTTACAAATATTTCCACTTGGTCTCCCATGATGTCTGATAGATGACTCTACCACAACAGGTGCCTAATACGTCCTCACTATACGTCCTGAATTGTAAGCAAAGTTTGGATGTGCTTTTTCTGGCAAACCAGCATTACTGGCACCTTCTACATGAGCCCTCCAAAAGTTGGCACTGATGCTAACCTGTAACTCCTAAAACCAATTATAGGTACCAAGTCCCTGCTAACCGTAAAGCAATTCAAGTTCCACTTATTTCAAACAATTCAAGACTCAGTCAAAATCTAGAAAGGATTCAAGACAATTCTCCAAAATTTATCATAATGGGATTGGTGTACATGGTGAAGACACTTCACAGTTTAATCTAGGATAATGTGCAATAAACTTGAAATTAACCAGAGTTCAGCCCTGTACTGTTTGTTTGTTTTTTTAATTTATTTGTTTTAGTTGGAGGCTAATTACTTTACAATATTGTAGTGGTTTTTGCCATACACTGATATAAATCAGCCATAGGTTTACATGTGTTCCCCATCCTGAACCCCTCTCCCATCTCCCTCCCCATCCCATCCCTCTGGGTCATCCCATGCACCAGCTCTGAGCACCCTGTCTCATGCATCGAACCTGGACTGGCGATCTGTTTCACATATGGTAATATACATGTTTCAGTGCTATTCTCTCAAATCATCCCACCCTCGCCTTCTCCCATAGAATCCGAAAGACTGTTCTGTATAGCTCTGTCTCTTTTTCTGTCTCACATATAAGGTTATTGTCACTATTTTTCTAAATTCCATATATATGTGTTAGTATACTGTATTGGTGTTTTTCTTTCTGACTTACTTCATTTTGTATAATAGGCTCCAGTTTCATCCACCTCATTAGAACTGATTCAAATGCATTCTTTTTAATGGCTGATTAATATTCCATTGTGTATATGTACCACAGCTTTCTTATCCATTCATCCGCTGATGGATATCTAGGTTGCTTCCATGTCCTAGCTATTATACACAGTGCTGCGATGAACATTGGGGTACATGTGTCTCTTTCATTTCTGGTTTCTAGCAGTGGGTCACATGGCAGTTTTATTTCCAGTTTTTTTTAAGGAATCTCCACACTGTTCTCCGTAGTGGCTGTACTAGTTTACATTCCCACCAGCAATGTAAGAGGGTTCCTTTTTCTCCACACCCTCTCCAGCATTTATTGTTTGTAGATTTTTGGATAGCAACCATTCTGACTGGTGTGAAATGGTACCTCATTGTGGTTTTGATTTGCATTTCTCTGATAATGAGTGATGTTGAGCATCTTTTCATGTGTTTGTTAACCATCTGTATATCTTCTTTGTAGAACTGTCTGTTTATATAACTTTTCCATGCCTTGGTTTCCTTTTGTGTAAGATTTCATAACATCTTACTTCTAACTGAGTGAAGGATTAAATGTGGTAGCATATGTGAAAGCTCTTAGCCCTGTCTCTGGATGTGGTAGGTACTTGTCGCATTTTGTGTTTTCTTGCTTGTGACTGGTCACCAAGGGAAGAACTCCACCCGTCACCGGTAGCTGTCCCATGCTGTGCAGAGGAGTCAAAGGTGATGAATAACTACTTGCATCTTTTCAGAAGTACAAAAGGATTCGCCAACCTCAAAATGTTTTAATACATGATAGCACCATGGGCCCTAAAGAAAATACTTCTTCCCCAGCTCCATGTCCACCCATCTGACCCTTAGATTCTCTAAGTTCTGCAATCAGGTTGACCATGCTCCAGATGCTGGCAGTCCAGCTCCATGTAGTTTCTTGGAACCTCCCTCTGTCTCTGCTGATGCTTCTCTGCTGCAGAGTGGTCTGAAGCTGCAGAAACAGGCAAATGGGCAGGCAGCTGGGCAGAACTTGAATTTCACTCACCATCCTGTATTCCTCTGAAGGCAGGACTCGATATTCACCCTGAATGGGCCTTAAACAGAATGTTCTGTTAATTTACAAAGTATTCATAGAGCTGTCCCTAGAAAGAATAAAATATAGTGTATAGAAGCAGTTTAGAAATTATTGTAAAAAAAAGGGGGAAGCGTGTTACCTTTTCCCCTCAGTGTAACAAACTGTCCTCCCGGGACACCCAGAGCTGGGTGTGGCACCCACTTCTGCAGACCTTTAGAAGATGGCTTTCCCTTCTCGGCTCTGCAACAGGTAGGAATGGAGCGCTGGTGATGAAGAACCTGCCTGCCAATGCAGGCGACATAAGAGATGCGAGTTCAGTCCCTGGGTTGGGAAGATCCCCTGGAGGAGGGCATGGCACCCCTCTCAAATACTCTTGCCTGGAGAATCCCCACGGACAGAGGAGCCTAGCGGGCTACAGTCCATGGGGTTACAAAGAGTGAGACACGACTGAAGCATCTTAGGACCCAGATTTGCACCACTCACCGCCATCGCCCCTGGCATCTCACAGATTTCCTTCCTTCTGGGAGAAATATGGCATTTCAGGTGTGACAGCTTCTCTCTCAAGCTATGTGCTTGCTCTGATGAGTGATTTCACTAGGGCTACCTCAAGGATGGCTTGTTATGAGCAAAACCTGCTCAGATAAGTCAGGGTGATCTAAGGGAGAGGAGTGGGGCTGGGGAGACTCTTTCGATTACTCTCTACCAGACAAGCATTGCTAGGAGAATCATAGCAGAGCAGATTCCAGTGAAAGAGGGAAGCCAAGGGGCCCAAATGACAGAGCAAAGAGTAGTGTCTGGGATACGCCAAATCTGGTCTTTCTCTGCCTCACTGGAACAAAAAGTATCACCACCTGGTATTCTGTAAAGCAGGCTCCTCGGCTCCTGCTGCGTCCACTCTTGCAAGCACCAAGTTTATTTCCATAAGTTTATAGAAGTAAATCTTCTCTGCCTCCACCTGAGCTGCTTAGGGTAAATGGTCTAACCAGGAAAGCAAGCAGGTATAACTACATTGCTGTAGTTGGGGCAGAGGGATGAAAGAAAGCAGATTCTAGCAATATTTGAGGCAAAACTCAAACAATTGTAGCTGTCCACTACAATGGAGCCACCTGTCCAATAACACAGAAAAGGGAAAGTAAAAATGTCAGTCTCTCAATCATGTCCGATTCTTTGTGACTCCGTGGACTATAGCCTGCCAGGCTGCCCTGTCCATGGGATTCTTCACACAAAAAGACTGAAGTATATCCCTTCTCCAGGGGATCTTCCTGACCCAGGGATTGAAGCTGGGTCTCTCACACTGCAGGCAGATTCTTTACCATCTGATCCACCAGGGAAGCAATAACATAGTAAGATCCACATCGATGAAGCTGTCCAAGAGGGATCTGGCAGGGTCATTTAAGAGAGCATTCTCCATCTCGACTAGATGGGCTCCAGTTTTAGGCATCTTCAGATCTTCTATGGGAAGGACAAACTACCATATAAGGTGATACAGGGGACAGAGAGCAGTGTACTCCACTCCAGTACTATACTCAGGTCTGGCATACAGATGCACAGGGCCTAGTGTTGGAGACTGTGCTAGAGCTCCCTCTACGTCTGTCTGTCACCTTCTCTGATCTAATCAGTGGGTTCTAGACAAGTTCCTATTTCCCCCTTTTGTAGAGAAGAATATTGAATGTTAGTGGCATTCTTGGGGGAGAGTTTTCCCTTGGACTACCACTCTGTGGTTACTTGAAACTGCATTTAAGCAGAAAGAGAAGCGAAGTGACAAAATGTGCTGACTGCAGCCTCTTGATTCCTGTTTTATTCATGGCTTCTGCTGGAATCCGATGGCCTCTGGGGAGGAGCCCAGTGATTCTCCCAGAAATCCATTCCCAAGAGACCACAGACATCCTCTAGAGAAATAGCAGAGAACAGTGGTTACCACTGTGACTTTTGGCATAAGGAAGACATGGTTTTGGAGGCTACCATAATCACTTTACCAGGTACCAGTCTTAGTATGACCTGTTCAAGTTATTCCACTCTCTGAAGCTATTCCACTCCCTAAACCTGTTTCATCATCTGTAAATGACAGAAGCTAGTATCCACCTCATTGGGATTTTTGTGAATCCCTTGTATATATTCAGTGGCCTAGCACATCCTAGGTGTATAGTGTTATGCCCGCAGTCCAATCCCCAAAACAGAAAACAAGACATCCACGGCAATGCAAAAGCAAAAAGGGAATTTATTTCTGACTCAAGTCAGGGCTCCACCACATCCAACACAGTGGAGTAAAGCAAGAGCCCTGAGCCCAGAATTACAACAGTATTTATAGGTTTAGAACAAAGACAGAGAGTTTAAAAAAAAGGGATTGGTTGTAAGGGATTCTTGGCATCTACTGATTGGCTAAGTTCCGCACATGCACAGGTTTAGGACCCTGTGTCTTAAACAGATTGGTCGTCACCTAATCGGGGTGGCGCCGTCTTCTGATTGAGCTGTCATTATGTCATTCTGGAAGGCCTCCGAGCCCACAGAGTCAGAATGACCCAGGATTTTTGTTTGTTTGTTTGTCTGTTTGCAGCCTAGTGTACCTCACTCAAGCCTGTCATGGCGATGGTGTTAGTGAAGTTGTGTGTGTGTCCAACATATAGTGAAAACGGGTTGTTATAGCATTACATTCTACTCACTTGGGCTTCCCAGGTAGCTCAGTAGTAGAGAATCTGCCTCCCAGTGCAGGAGATGCAGGAGACAGGGTTTCGATCCCTGAATCAGGAAGATCCCCTGGAGTAGGAAATGGCAACCTGCCTCAGTTTTCTTGCCTGGGACATCCCATGGACGGAGGAGCCTGGTGGATTCCAGTCCACAGTGTTACAACGAGTCAGACACAACTGAGCAACTGAGGGCACATACATGCATTCTACTCACTAGCAGCTTCTATTTCCACATGTTCTGTGGTCCTGTCCCCAAGTCTGTGCCCCCATCTTCAGCCAGATTCTGCTCTCCATCATTTCTTTCACTCCTGTCTTGCATATTCAGAGACATTATTTCAGCAATTCTTCCCCATTCTCTCCCTTGCATTACTGATTTTTTTTTCATTTTCTGCTGAAATAGCTCCATCAGCATACAAAATATTGCTTTACTGCTACTTTTCTCATCTTAAAAAGACCCTTCTTGTGATCCTCACTTCCCTAGCAGCCACTAACCTGGTGGTTCCCCTTGCAACAAAATCCTTGAAAGGATTATCTCTATTCACTTTCTTCAATTTCCCTTTTACCATTCTCTCCTAAACACAATTCAGTCAATCCTTTGGCCACACTAGACCAGTAAAACTGATCTTATCATGGTCATTGGTGACCTCTGCATTGCTGGACTTGTCTTCATTCAACTGACCCTTTAGCAGCTCTGACCCGGTTGACAACACTCTCCTCATTGATACATTTTCTGAGCGTGGCTTTCAGACCACCACTCTCTCCTGATTTTCTGTCTGCCTCACTGGCCACACCTCAGGCTCCTTTGCTGCCCTTTGTCCTTGCTTCTACTTAATGGAGGATCACAGGGCTCATTCCTCGAGCCCTCTCACCTCTATCTATTCTCATCTCTTGTGGCCTTCAGTCTTACAGCCTTAAATAACATCTGTATCCCATTAGCCCTCAAGTTTATATTTCTACTCCAGATCTCTCTTGTAAATTACCATCTCACTAACAGGCTAGCATCATCATGTTCCACTTGGAAATCCAATAGAAACGTTACAAGTATCATGTCCAACACCAGATCCCTGTACTTCCTGGAGTCTTCTTCAGCTCAGTAAATGGCAACTCCATCCTTTAATTTACTCAGGTCAGAACTTTTGTCAAAATCCTTGATTCTACTCATTCATTTACATCATATATCCAAATCATCAGGAAAAACTATACAGCCACCTTTAAAAATATTTCTTGAATCTGGCCACTTGTCACCATTTATAAATAAAGCTACAGCCCTAAGTCACCACCACCTCTCATCAGATTATTGCCATTGGCTCCTAGCTTGTCTTGTAGCTTTCACCCTCTCTTCTGTCTAATCTCAACAAAGCAACAGGAGAAAACTCTTAAAAATGAATTAGTCCATGTCAGCCTTCTGCTCAGTTTCCTCTGGGTTCCCATCCTACCAGGATTAAAAAGTCCTAAAATATTCTCTAGAGTCCTGTGTTATCTGGATTCTTGTTGCACTCTTACCTCATTTCTTCCCATCCTCTCCCGCCTCTCTCCATGCCAATCACCTCAACTTCTTGCTGCTATTTGAGCTCTCCCAGTACATTTCTGCTTCAGGACCTTTGCACTGGCTCCACTTAGAACAGATGTGAGCATATCTAACTCCCTCAGTCCCTTTCAGTCTTTGCTCAAATATTCCCGCTCCTGAGACACTCCTCAACCACCTTAATTCCAAGCACAACACTCCACCCTCATGCAAGACTTCCAATGGGCCTGACTCATGTTTACCTTTAAAATTTTTCTATACCACTTCTCTCTTTTAATATGCTATATAATTTACCTACTTTTTAATGGGGCTTCCCTGGTGGCTTGGAGAGTAAAGAATCTGCCTGCAATGAAGGAGACCTGGGTTCAATCCCTAGGTTAAGAAGATCACTAGGAGAAAGGAATGACAACCCACTCCAGTATTCTTGCCTGAAGAATTCCTTGGACAGAGGAGCCTGTGGGCTACAGTCCATGGGGTCAGAAAGATCTGTATCTAGTGTTTAATATTTGCCTTCCTCCCCTCTCTCCACAGCCTGTTGCCTATAAACACCATCAGGAGACGGGTCCTTTTTTAAATATTTATTTAGTTATTTACATGGCTGTGCTGGGTCTTAGTTGCAGCATGCAGGTTCTTTGATCTTCCTTGCAGCATGATGGATCTTCAGTTGAAGCATGCAAACTCTTAGTGTGGCATGTGTGATCTAATTTCTTGATCAGGATTTGAACCCAAGCCCTCTGCGTGGGGCGCATGGAGTCTTAGCCACTGGACCACCAGGGAAGTCCCTGGGGCTTTGCTTTCTTTACTGATTTATTATCAAAGCATGAAACAATGCCTGGCACAGAGTAAGCACTCAGCAACTCTCTGCTGAATGCAAGAATTAATTATTATTGAACCATTTCATTTTTCCCTCAGAATAACACATTTAGACACAAACCAAACTCAGAGAACTATACGCAAGGGTCCATTTCCTCAGAGATCCTTGCAGGCGGCAAGGCGAAATCAGATTGTCAATACTGCTGTGTGACTAGCAGGTCTAAGGGGGTCAGCTATACTAGCCTGTATATTAGAAAGAGTCTGCACCATCTTCCTGGTAAGGATGGCTTCTCAGCCAATCAATCTGTGTAGCAACCGCAGTACGCACTGTGAGAAGACATGAGAAGTTAATACAAGGTCCCTGCTCAAAAGGCAACACTTAGCCACATAAAACAATAAGCAGACAACACCAGGCAGTATATCATCAGGTGCTAAAGTGGGTGTTATTGAATCTAAGTGTTGTTAGAGTTCAGAAAGGGGAGAAATCAATGTGCTCTGAAGCTGTGCCCGCAGCTCTGGGTCATCACTACTCATGGTCCTTGAGGACAGGGGCTATGTCATCTTTTTATTTTCCTTCTGTGTCACTTTTTTTTTCCTTTTTTGTCTACTTGTCTTCCTCCTTCCTTCCTTTGTCTTCCTTTCCATTGACCTAGCACAGTGAGGTACCTGTAACAGGTACATAACAACTGTTTTCTTTGTATTTTACTTAACTTCTCTAGGAAAGGATGTAAAATGGCTTATAAGGATATAAACTAAATAAATAAACAAGCTTAAAAAGAAGGCGACAAAGAAAAAGCAAAACAAGGCGAGAGTCATAAAGCCAGACAAAGAAAAGAGGAAGACACTCTTAAAATACAAGCCATAAAAGACCTTGACTTTGCAATAGGTGAACCACTAATTTGGCCACAAGCTTTCACACAAACCATTTGAAAAGGACAATCTGATTAATTACACAATTTACAGTATCCTTATGACAAAAACAAATGAATCGTTCAGCAGATACTAAACTATTCCAGATCCCTAAGAAATACTGTGTATTTCTCCATAGAGTCCTCAGGGAACAGACATGTTATAATGTAATAAACAGTATCCTCGAGGAGCTTCTTTGTGTAGACTCAACCATGAGTGTCACAGTGCTGTGTATTATACACATATTTTCAATTGTTTGGGAGTATTCTTATTTTGTTAAACTTAAAGTAATGAACAATCCAAACATTTAATTTTGGCCTATGTCCATAAATTTAACAAGGTAAAAGGAAGTAGGGTAGGAAGACACTCTTAAAATACAAGCCATAAAAGACCTTGACTTTGCAATAGGTGAACCACTAATTTGGCCACAAGCTTTCAAACAAACCATTTGAAAAGGACAATCTGATTAATTACACAATTTACAGTATCCTTATGACAAAAACAAATGAATCGTTCAGCAGATACTAAACTATTCCAGATCCCTAAGAAATACTGTGTATTTCTCCATAGAGTCCTCAGGGAACAGACATGTTATAATGTAATAAACAGTATCCTCGAGGAGCTTCTTTGTGTAGACTCAACCATGAGTGTCACAGTGCTGTGTATTATACACATATTTTCAATTGTTTGGGAGTATTCTTATTTTGTTAAACTTAAAGTAATGAACAATCCAAACATTTAATTTTGGCCTATGTCCATAAATTTAACAAGGTAAAAGGAAGTAGGGTAAATTTAAGAAAGAGATTGCTTTGAAAACTTTATAGTCTATAACCACTCTGCACATGTGTGTGCGTGCACGTGTGCACACACACACAGGAGTCTTCAACCAAATTAGAAATAATCTTATCATGTCTTACACACACTACTTTTTAAGTTTAATGTTGTCTGTACTTCCTAGATTTCTCCTTCCAGGTTTTAAGTTCATCAAGTACAAATGTGAAATGACATCTTACAGCAACTGGCATCTTGTCTTGCTCTAAATGAATATATTTTTATTCAATAGATATTTATAAATTTTCTGCTATGTCTTAGATACCATTTTAGCAATGAACAAAATCTGAAATGTCTTACCCTCAGGGGGATTTACAATGAAAGAAGCAATGGAGATAAGACAGATAAGAACAGATATAAATTAGTAAATTACATAGTATATAAGAAAGTACAACTTGTTCTGAAAAAAAATAATGGAGTGGGACAAGAGGGATTTGCAGATATCTGCGGGAATAATAGCAATGGCACCCCACTCCAGTACTCTTGCCTGGAGAATCCCATGTGCGGAGGAGCCTGGTGGGCTGCAGTCCATGGGGTCACTAACAGTCAGACACGACTGAGCGACTTCATTTTCACTTTTCACTTTCATGCATTTGAGAAGGAAATGGCAACCCACTCCAGTTTTCTTGCTTGGAGAATCCCAGGGACGGGGAAGCCTGGTAGGCTGCCGTCTATGGGGACACAGAGTCGGACACGACTGACGTGACGCAGCAGCAGCAGCAGCAGCGGGAATAATATCTTGGGTGGGCTTCCCTTGTAGCTCATTCAGTAAAGAGTCCGCCTGCAATGCAAGAGCCCTGGGTTCGACCCCTGGGTTGGGAAGATCCCCTGGAGAAGGAAATGGCAATCCACTCCAGTATTCTTGCTGAGAAATCTCATGGACAGGGGAGCCTGGCGGGCTACAGTCCATGGAGTAATGACTGAGTGAGTAAGCACAACTCCCAAATAATCATGATTTATTGGAATCATTGTTCAGGATAACAGTATATAGAGAGATATAAGGCACAAAGAAAGACAAACATGGAATAATAGAAGTTCTATATTTTCTGGGATAACAGTGTGTTTTTTAAAATGCAGAAGTATGCATCTTCAATGACAAATGACATTGTTGTGATGGCCAGATTGGAAGGAAAATGCCTTAGTAAAAATAGGCTAGGTAAGCTTCCTGTAGTAACAAACTCTGAAATCTCATTGGCTTAGTACAAAATGATTTAGGTCCCATTCTGAGTCTATATTATGACAGCTGTTCTCATAGGGGATAAACCTTGCCAAGAGCATAATCAATAATAATATCTGGAAATCTTTGCTTTAAGCCCTCCCTGAATCTTAAGGAGTTAATAAAGTGTTTGTTAAAAGATGATGAGACCCATACTCTTCAGGAAGAACTATATGTGCCTTGTGTGTGTGCTCCGTCACTCAGTGATGCCCAACTCTTTGCCACCCCATGGACTGCAGTAGGCCAGGCTCCTCTGTCCTGTTACCTTGTGGAGTTTGCTTAAATTCATGTCCACTGAGTCGGTGACCTATGGAATGAGGTTCGTGACATTGTACAGGAGACAGGGATCAAGACCATCCCCATGGAAAAGAAATGCAAAAAAGCAAAATGGCTGTCTGGAGAAGCCTTACAAATAGCACTGAAAAGAAGAGAGGCGAAAAGCAAAGGAGAAAAGAAAAGATATAAGCATCTGAATGCAGAGTTCCAAAGAATAGCAAGAAGAGATAAGAAAGCCTTCTTCAGCAATCAATGCAAAGAGATAGAGGAAAACAACAGAATGGGAAAGACTAGAGATCTCTTCAAGAGAATTGGAGATACCAAGGGAACATTTCATGCAAAGATGGGCTCGATAAAGGATAGAAATGGTATGGACCTAACAGAAGCAGAAGATATTAAGAAGAGGTGGCAAGAATACACAGAAGAACTGTACAGAAAAGATCTTCACGACCCAGATAATCATGAGGATGTGATCACTAATCTAGAGCCAGACATCTTGGAATGTGAAGTCAAGTGGGCCTTAGAAAGCATCACTAAGAACAAAGCTAGTGGAGGTGATGGAATTCCAGTTGAGCTGTTTCAAATCCTGGAAGATGATGCTGTGAAAGTGCTGCACTCAATATGCCAGCAAATTTGGAAAACTCAGCAGTGGCCACAGGACTGGAAAAGGTCAGTTTTCATTCCAATTCCAAAGAAAGGCAATGCCAAAGAATGCTCAAACTACCGCACAATTGCACTCATCTCACACGCTAGTAAAGTAATGCTCAAAATTCTCCAAGCCAGGCTTCAGCAATATGTGAACCGTGAACTCCCTGATGTTCAAGCTGGTTTTAGAACAGGCAGAGGAACCAGAGATCAAATTGCCAACATCCGCTGGATCATGGAAAAAGCAAGAGAGTTCCAGAAAAACATCTATTTCTGCTTTATTGACTATGCCAAAGCCTTTGACTGTGTGGATCACAATAAACTGTGGAAAATTCTGAAAGAGATGGGAATACCAGACCACCTAACCTGCCTCTTGAGAAATCTGTATGCAGGTCAGGAAGCAACAGTTAGAACTGGACATGGAACAACAGACTGGTTCCAAATAGGAAAAGGAGTACGTCAAGGCTGTATATTGTCTCCCTGCTTATTTAACTTATATGCAGAGTACATCATGAGAAACGCTGGACTGGAAGAAACACAAGCTGGAATCAAGATTGCCGGGAGAAATATCAATAACCTCAGATATGCTGATGACACCACCCTTATGGCAGAAAGTGAGGAGGAGCTAAAAAGCCTCTTGATGAAAGTGAAGGAGGAGAGCGAAAAAGTTGGCTTAAAGCTCAACATTCAGAAAACGAAGATCATGGCATCCGGTCCCATCACTTCATGGGAAATAGATGGGGAAACAGTGGAAACAGTGTCAGACTTTATTTTTTGGGGCTCCAAAATCACTGCAGATGGTGACTGCAGCCATGAAATTAGAAGACGCTTACTACTTGGAAGAAAAGTTATGACCAACCTGGATAATATATTCAAAAGCAAAGACATTACTTTGTCGACTAAAGTCCGCCTAGTCAAGGCTATGGTTTTTCCTGTGGTCATGTATGGATGTGAAAGTTGGACTGTGAAGAAAGCTGAGTGCCGAAGAATCGATGCTTTTGAACTGTGGTGTTGGAGAAGACTCCTGAGAGTCCCTTGGACTGCGAGGAGATCCAACCAGTCCATTCTGAAGGAGATCAGCCCTGGGATTTCTTTGGAGGGACTGATGGTAAAGCTGAAACTTCAGTACTTTGGCCACCTCATGCACAGTTTACTCATTGGAAAAGACTCTGATGCTGGGAGGGATCGGGGGCAGGAGGAGAAGGGGACGACCGAGGATGAGATGGCTGGACGGCATCATGGGCTCGATGGACATGAGTCTGAGTGAACTCCGGGAGATGGTGATGGACAGGGAGGCCTGGCGTGCTGCGATTCATGGGGTCGCAAAGAGTCGGACACGACTGAGCGACTGAACAGAACTGAACTGAGTCGGTGACGCTATCTAATCATCTTGCACTCTGCCACCCCCTTCTCCTTTTGCCTTCAGTATTTCCCAGGATCAGCATCTTTTCCAATGAGTTGGCTCTTCATATCAGGTGGCCAAAGTATTGGAGCTTCAGTTTCAGCATCGGTCCTTCCAATGAATACTCAGAATTGATTTAAGATTGACTGCTTTGATTTCCTTGCTGTCCAAAGGACTCTCAAGAGTCTTCTCCAGCACCACAGTTCAGAAGCATCAGTTCTTCAGCACTCAGCCTTCTCTGTGGTCCAGCTCTTACATCCATACATGATTACTGGAAAAACAATAGCTTTGACTAGATGGATCTTTGTCAGGAAAGTGATATCTCTGCTTTTTAATATATTGTTTAGGTTTGTCATAGCTTTCCTTTCAAGGAGTAAGGGTCTTTGAATTTCATGCCTGCATTCACTGTCAGCAGTGATTTAGAAAGTATAAATTCCAGATAGGGGGTGAGACTCACTCATTGGATAAAAATATGGTTTTGGACTCTGGCAGAGTTCAAGATTCCCCTCCACTTGTGTTTTTTAAGTGTTCTAGAGTTATAATTTTAGGTTGTAATGACTTTAAAACTTTGGGCACACCAAAGACTTTAAGAATAATACAGCTGTGGAAATGCTGAAAGAGATGTGTTAGTTCTGGAAGATTGCCCAAACTTCAGCTGTTGGAGAATGTATCCATCCAGATGGAATTCCTAGAGGTTCAGAAAGAGATAAATGCAAAGAAACAGAAACAAAAAGAATTTGGTCCATTATATTGAGACTGTAAGATGATTTTGAAAAGCAATTTAAATTTCTTTCATCTGTTTTAATCATAATAGAAGGTTGAGTTGTTTTATCTGAGTTCAGCTAGGTCACTGCATTTTATTAGAAAATCATCCTTTTAGTAAGATTTTCTAACTAGATAACAGAGTTGAAAAGTGTATCTTTTTGTGTTTCAAGAAATATTCTTAGGATTTCATGTTGTATCTTAAGCCTTTTGTATTTAATCTTACTTTTTCTTATTTATTATATTTGCCAACTATTTATCAGATAAGTTTTAAAAGGCTCTTGGAATTTTATAACAAGTTTCTATTGCTTTTTCAATTTCTAATTAATTACTTAGAGACCAAACAATAACAACAGAATTCCTGTTCTGTTATTTTTTATAATTTCTGATTTTTTCCTATTGTTTTGGTTATTTTTTCTAACTTCTTGAATACTTAATTTTAAAAAATGATTCTTTTTATTTATTAAAAGCCATGAGATTTTAATTTACCTTTATTATTTGGCAATTAGAAAACATGAACAGAAAATGCTTCTTTCAGGAACTTTTATTAATTAATTACTTAGAGACCAAACAATAACAACAGAATTCCTGTTCTGTTATTTTTTATAATTTCTGATTTTTTCCTATTGTTTTGGTTATTTTTTCTAACTTCTTGAATACTTAATTTTAAAAAATGATTCTTTTTATTTATTAAAAGCCATGAGATTTTAATTTACCTTTATTATTTGGCAATTAGAAAACATGAACAGAAAATGCTTCTTTCAGGAACTTTTAGTTTTCTTTGTGATCTAGGGTATAATGACTGAGTGACTTCACTTTCACTTTTCACTTTCATGCATTGGAGAAGGAAATGGCAACCCACTCCAGTATTCTTGCCTGGAGAATCCCAGGGACAGAGGGCTGCCATCTATGGGGTCACACAAAGTCGGACACGACTGAAGCAACTTAACAGCAGCAAGGTGTAATGAATTTTTTATAAACATGTCATGGTTACTTGGGAAAAATATATTCTCTCAAGTTACACATTTTGATATTCATCTATAAAATTAACCTTACTTGTTACATTATTCAATCCTCTCTACCTCCATTTGTTCTAGTCAATTTAATCTAGTAAAGACTGAGAGAGCTATGCTAAAGTCTTCCTTTTTGTGTGGTGCAATTATTCATGAATGTCAAAGTCATTTTAAAAAAAGTTTTTATTGGCATACAGTTGATTTACAATGTTGTGTTATTTTCAGGTATACAGCAAAATGAATCAATTTTGTGTGTGTGTTTGTGTGTGTATATATATTATATATATATCTGTTCTTTTTCAGATTATTTTCCTGTATAGGTTATTTAAAAATATTGACTACAGTTACCTGTGCTATACAGTAAGTCCTTGTCAGTTATCTATTTTATAAATCGCTGTATATGCTAATTTCAATCTCCTAATTTATCACTTCCCTTCCCTCATAATTTATCACATTTCCCCTTTAGTAACCATAAATTTATTTATAGATCTGTGAGTCTCTTTCTATTTTATAAAAAAGCTCATTTGTATCATTCTTTATTAGAGTTCACACATAAGTAATATCATACGTTACTTGTCTTTCTCTGTCCACTTTATTTCAATTAGTATATTTAAACATAAATATTAATGATTATTATATCTTTGTTATGAAGAATGACCTCATTCTCCTTTGAACAGCTTTTTGTCTTGAATTCATAGGACCATCTCTTCCTCATTTGTATTTACATGATAAATCATCATACATTCTTTTGTTTTCAAAGTTTTATGTAATTTTGCTGTACTTTTATATAACTAAAACTATCTCATTGGGCTCTACAGTTTTGTTTTTTGTGGTGTTTTAACACAGTCTATAAACCCTGGCATTTTAATGTGGATGTTTAACATTATCGAAGTCTTTAAATATTATTTTTACTTTGAGACAATTTCAGACTTATAGGAACATTGTGAAGACAGTACAAATTTTCACTTTTCCTACTCAGTTTCCCTATTATTTACACCTTACATTAGTATGAAGTGAAGTGTTAGTTGCTCAGTCATGTCTGACTCTTTGTGACCCCGTAGACTGTAGCCCGCCAGGCTCCTCTGTCCATGGGATTTCCCAGGCAAGAACACTGGAGTGGATTTCCTTTCCCTTCTTCAAGGGATCTTCCCCACCCAGGGATCAAATCCAGGTCTCCTGCATTGCAGGTGGATTCTTTACCATCTGAGCCACCAGGGAAGCCCTTTCATTAGTATAACACATAAGTAATTAACCAATATTGGTACATCATTGTTAAATTAAGTTGAATTTTTCTCAGATTTCCTTTGTTTTATGTCTTTTTTTTTTTTTTCTGTTCTAGATCTCATCTAGGACATCACATTATATTAAATTATCATGTCTTCTCAAGCTCTTCCTGGTTGTGACAGGGTCTCAGACTTTCCTTGTTTTTGTTGGCACTGATCATTTTGAGGACTACTGGTCAAATATACAGCAGCGTGTTGGGATTTGTTGGATTTTTTTTTTTTTCCTGAAAGTATGAGCTTTACTGAGAAAGGGCACAAAATTAAAATCCCATTCTCATCACGTTATGTCAAGTCCTTGTTTTTGTTGGCACTGATCATTTTGAGGACTACTGGTCAAATATACAGCAGCGTGTTGGGATTTGTTGGATTTTTTTTTTTTTCCTGAAAGTATGAGCTTTACTGAGAAAGGGCACAAAATTAAAATCCCATTCTCATCACGTTATGTCAAGGTTTCATACTATTAACTTGGCTTATCATTGTTGATATTAACTGATTATCTGATTTGTCAGCTTTCTCCATAAAGTTACTCTTTGACTTTCTTTTCAGTACTGTACTATTTGTCTTGTTTTATATAAATATATATATATATATTTAATTTGGCTATCAAGTCTTAGTTGCAGTATGTGAGATCTTTAGTTGAGGCATGAAAATTCTCAGTTGCAGCTTGGGGGATCTAGCTCTCTTACCATGGATTGAAATTGGGCCCTCTGCATTGGGAGCCCAGAGTCTCCACTGCTGGGCCACTAGGGAATCCCCTCGGTATTGTAGTCTTTGAAAGTTAGTTTCTATGTGCAGCCTGCTCTTAAGGGGGATCAGGTATGCTTCACTCCCTTAAGGGTTGAATATTTACCTAAATTATTTGGAATTCAGAACAGGTGATTTGCTTCTTCTCACCCCTTTATTTATTCAGCTTTTTTTTTCATATTGGTATGGACTCAGATTATTTTGTAATTCACATTAAATTCAATAGTATCATGTTTATTTTGTTACTGTAATCTTTTCAGTTTTGTCTATTTAGAGTTCTTTCAGATGGCTCATGTGTCCCTTTGACAAACTGCTATTACTGTTTTGTTTGTTACTTTAGCACTTTCTCACTTTCAGATATATTAAGATGTTTTTGACATAAATCAGATCCTATAATTTATTTTTTAATAAATCCTTCATCTAGTTTTGCTCCCCTAACTTCTGAAATTCTTCTCATTCATGTGGCTCCTATGTAAAAAGCATGGATCTAAAAGTCCATAGATATGACAGCTACATTTTTCAACAAAAATGAGATTACCCTGATGACCAACAGCTCAAATTTGAATCATTTCATAAAATGTAGCTAATTAAAAGGCTCTGACCAAAAAGTAATCGATCACAAATTTGAACTTTTTAAACTACTTGATCCTAACAGTATTTTTTTTTTCCAGTTTGATAAGAGTACTTGTTGGTCAGAATAAGAATTACCATATTTCTGTGTGTGTGTGTACTCTTTGCAACCCCATAGACTGTAGCCCTCCAGGCTTCTCTGTCCATGGAATTCCCCAGGCAAGAATACTAGAGTGGGTTGCCATTTCCTTCTCCAGGAGATCTTCCTGACCCAGGGATTGAACCTGAATCTCCTGCATCTCCTTCATTGGCAGTTGGATTCTTTACCACTGAGCTACCTAGGAAGCCCTAATGATAGTTTTAAGAGAGTTTAAAACAAATCTAGAGCAAGTGAAGGAATAAAATAAACCATTGAACTGGTACTATTTCAAACAGTCATATGAGTATTTAATATATATTTATTCTATTTATGTTTTTTATAAATGCGAAGTGTTAATCTATCAGTTATAAATATATAAATACCATTTACATTATTAAAGTGAATTTAATTAGTTTTACAGTCAATGTTTAATCTTTTTAAGAAAAACTGAATTTCTAAGTCTTGCTTTACAAAAAAGATACTCCAGATTCATCATCTTATATATTTCATGCCTTAGTCCTAAAATCAACCATTTCTTAACTAGCCCTGCTTCTTTTTACTGGAGCATGCTATTAAAATCCAAGAACTGGATTCTAGATCCTCTAATCAGACAGGAAAGGAAATATATATCATTTATTTATTTTTAACTTAAATTCTGAAATATTTATAGATTCACAGGAAATTGCAAAAACAGCATCTAGAGTCCCTTGAATTCTTTGCCCAGCTTGCTTCAACTTCTATAACTGTCAACATCTGTAACTATAATACAAGCTAATCTGTGACTAAGTAGACTACAAGTTGTATTCAGATTTTACCAATATATTACAAGGACTCATGTGCATGTATATACAATTCTGTGCAACTTGATCCCATATGTAGGCTTGTAGAACCACCACCACAATCAAGATATAGACCTGTTTTCTCACCCAAAGCAACTCCCTTGTAGTATCCAATTATAGTCATAACCACCACCACTCCNTGAAGCAACTTAACAGCAGCAAGGTGTAATGAATTTTTTATAAACATGTCATGGTTACTTGGGAAAAATATATTCTCTCAAGTTACACATTTTGATATTCATCTATAAAATTAACCTTACTTGTTACATTATTCAATCCTCTCTACCTCCATTTGTTCTAGTCAATTTAATCTAGTAAAGACTGAGAGAGCTATGCTAAAGTCTTCCTTTTTGTGTGGTGCAATTATTCATGAATGTCAAAGTCATTTTAAAAAAAGTTTTTATTGGCATATAGTTGATTTACAATGTTGTGTTATTTTCAGGTATACAGCAAAATGAATCAATTTTGTGTGTGTGTTTGTGTGTGTATATATATTATATATATATCTGTTCTTTTTCAGATTATTTTCCTGTATAGGTTATTTAAAAATATTGACTACAGTTACCTGTGCTATACAGTAAGTCCTTGTCAGTTATCTATTTTATAAATCGCTGTATATGCTAATTTCAATCTCCTAATTTATCACTTCCCTTCCCTCATAATTTATCACATTTCCCCTTTAGTAACCATAAATTTATTTATAGATCTGTGAGTCTCTTTCTATTTTATAAAAAAGCTCATTTGTATCATTCTTTATTAGAGTTCACACATAAGTAATATCATACGTTACTTGTCTTTCTCTGTCCACTTTATTTCAATTAGTATATTTAAACATAAATATTAATGATTATTATATCTTTGTTATGAAGAATGACCTCATTCTCCTTTGAACAGCTTTTTGTCTTGAATTCATAGGACCATCTCTTCCTCATTTGTATTTACATGATAAATCATCATACATTCTTTTGTTTTCAAAGTTTTATGTAATTTTGCTGTACTTTTATATAACTAAAACTATCTCATTGGGCTCTACAGTTTTGTTTTTTGTGGTGTTTTAACACAGTCTATAAACCCTGGCATTTTAATGTGGATGTTTAACATTATCGAAGTCTTTAAATATTATTTTTACTTTGAGACAATTTCAGACTTATAGGAACATTGTGAAGACAGTACAAATTTTCACTTTTCCTACTCAGTTTCCCTATTATTTACACCTTACATTAGTATGAAGTGAAGTGTTAGTTGCTCAGTCATGTCTGACTCTTTGTGACCCCGTAGACTGTAGCCCGCCAGGCTCCTCTGTCCATGGGATTTCCCAGGCAAGAACACTGGAGTGGATTTCCTTTCCCTTCTTCAAGGGATCTTCCCCACCCAGGGATCAAATCCAGGTCTCCTGCATTGCAGGTGGATTCTTTACCATCTGAGCCACCAGGGAAGCCCTTTCATTAGTATAACACATAAGTAATTAACCAATATTGGTACATCATTGTTAAATTAAGTTGAATTTTTCTCAGATTTCCTTTGTTTTATGTCTTTTTTTTTTTTTTCTGTTCTAGATCTCATCTAGGACATCACATTATATTAAATTATCATGTCTTCTCAAGCTCTTCCTGGTTGTGACAGGGTCTCAGACTTTCCTTGTTTTTGTTGGCACTGATCATTTTGAGGACTACTGGTCAAATATACAGCAGCGTGTTGGGATTTGTTGGATTTTTTTTTTTTTCCTGAAAGTATGAGCTTTACTGAGAAAGGGCACAAAATTAAAATCCCATTCTCATCACGTTATGTCAAGGTTTCATACTATTAACTTGGCTTATCATTGTTGATATTAACTGATTATCTGATTTGTCAGCTTTCTCCACCATAAAGTTACTCTTTGACTTTCTTTTCAGTACTGTACTATTTGTCTTGTTTTATATAAATATATATATATTTTTTTTATTTGGCTATCAAGTCTTAGTTGCAGTATGTGAGATCTTTAGTTGAGGCATGAAAATTCTCAGTTGCAGCTTGGGGGATCTAGCTCTCTTACCATGGATTGAAATTGGGCCCTCTGCATTGGAAGCCCAGAGTCTCCACTGCTGGGCCACTAGGGAATCCCCTCGGTATTGTAGTCTTTGAAAGTTAGTTTCTATGTGCAGCCTGCTCTTAAGGGGGATCAGGTATGTTTCACTCCCTTAAGGGTTGAATATTTACCTAAATTATTTGGAATTCAGAACAGGTGATTTGCTTCTTCTCACCCCTTTATTTATTCAGCTTTTTTTTTCATATTGGTATGGACTCAGATTATTTTGTAATTCACATTAAATTCAATAGTATCATGTTTATTTTGTTACTGTAATCTTTTCAGTTTTGTCTATTTAGAGTTCTTTCAGATGGCTCATGTGTCCCTTTGACAAACTGCTATTACTGTTTTGTTTGTTACTTTAGCACTTTCTCACTTTCAGATATATTAAGATGTTTTTGACATAAATCAGATCCTATAATTTATTTTTTAATAAATCCTTCATCTAGTTTTGCTCCCCTAACTTCTGAAATTCTTCTCATTCATGTGGCTCCTATGTAAAAAGCATGGATCTAAAAGTCCATAGATATGACAGCTACATTTTTCAACAAAAATGAGATTACCCTGATGACCAACAGCTCAAATTTGAATCATTTCATAAAATGTAGCTAATTAAAAGGCTCTGACCAAAAAGTAATCGATCATAAATTTGAACTTTTTAAACTACTTGATCCTAACAGTATTTTTTTTTTCCAGTTTGATAAGAGTACTTGTTGGTCAGAATAAGAATTACCATATTTCTGTGTGTGTGTGTACTCTTTGCAACCCCATAGACTGTAGCCCTCCAGGCTTCTCTGTCCATGGAATTCCCCAGGCAAGAATACTAGAGTGGGTTGCCATTTCCTTCTCCAGGAGATCTTCCTGACCCAGGGATTGAACCTGAATCTCCTGCATCTCCTTCATTGGCAGTTGGATTCTTTACCACTGAGCTACCTAGGAAGCCCTAATGATAGTTTTAAGAGAGTTTAAAACAAATCTAGAGCAAGTGAAGGAATAAAATAAACCATTGAACTGGTACTATTTCAAACAGTCATATGAGTATTTAATATATATTTATTCTATTTATGTTTTTTATAAATGCGAAGTGTTTATCTATCAGTTATAAATATATAAATACCATTTACATTATTAAAGTGAATTTAATTAGTTTTACAGTCAATGTTTAATCTTTTTAAGAAAAACTGAATTTCTAAGTCTTGCTTTACAAAAAAGATACTCCAGATTCATCATCTTATATATTTCATGCCTTAGTCCTAAAATCAACCATTTCTTAACTAGCCCTGCTTCTTTTTACTGGAGCATGCTATTAAAATCCAAGAACTGGATTCTAGATCCTCTAATCAGACAGGAAAGGAAATATATATCATTTATTTATTTTTAACTTAAATTCTGAAATAATTATAGATTCACAGGAAATTGCAAAAACAGCATCTAGAGTCCCTTGAATTCTTTGCCCAGCTTGCTTCAACTTCTATAACTGTCAACATCTGTAACTATAATACAAGCTAATCTGTGACTAAGTAGACTACAAGTTGTATTCAGATTTTACCAATATATTACAAGGACTCATGTGCATGTATATACAATTCTGTGCAACTTGATCCCATATGTAGGCTTGTAGAACCACCACCACAATCAAGATATAGACCTGTTTTCTCACCCAAAGCAACTCCCTTGTAGTATCCAATTATAGTCATAACCACCACCACTCCCCCAAACTCATCCTTGTTTCAGCATAGCCACTGATCTGTCCTCTATTCACATAATTTTGTCATTTTGAGGATGTTTTATTAAGAATCATGCAATGTTAACCTTTTCACATTGGCTTTTTCACTAAGCATTATACCTTTAAGAGCTTTCCATGATCTATTTATTTCTTGTTTGTTGCTGTGTAGTATTCCATGACAAAGATATACCAGGGTTTGTTTAACCATTCACCCACCAAAGGATATTGGATTGTTTCCAGTTTGGGGCTATTGCAAATATGTACAGGTTTTTGTGAGCACAAGTCTTCATTTCTCTGGAATAAATGTCCAAGAATTTAATTACTGGAGTCATTATAAGTGCATGTTTGGTTTTATAAGCAACTACCCAACTATAGGCCAGAGTAGGTGTATCATGTTACATTTCCATCAGCAATTCACACCAGATCTACCTTTTCCACATCCTTTTCAGCATTTTATCTTATCTTTAAAAAAGTTTTAGCCATTCTACTGGGTACATAGTGATATAACATTGTGGTTTTCATCTGTATTTCTCTAATGTAAACATCTTTTCAAGTCCTTATTTGCCATTCACCTCTTCTTTCGTGTTTTTTCAGTTGCTGGTTTTTAACTATTGAGTTTTGAGCGTTCTTTATACATATTTTAGATAGAACTCCATTGTCAGATGAGTAATTTGGTAATTTTTCTCCCAATCTGTAGTTTGCTATTTTTAGCCTCTTAACAAGGCATTTCATGGAGCAAAAGCTTTTTATTTGAAGAGGTCTATTTCGTCCATTTTTAATGGAAATTTTTGGTGTACTGTTAAAGAATTTACCTAGGCCTAATTCTTGAAGATTATTTCTTATGTTTTACTCTAGCAGTTTTAAGATTTTGTGTCTTACATGTAAATTTGTGATTTGGGGTATTTATTTTTAAAACTGGTATATTTTACTATCAGTTTTACTATATTTTACTGTCATCTTACTTTGTGCTTTATTCCTTTTTTTTTCCTCCTTTTTTTCTCCTCTTATGATTTAACTATATACACATTACATTTAGGCTATACAATTTCAGTCTGTAAAATAATTGACTCTATTTGCCTAGTTATCAATGTTAATGAAGAAAGTAAATCTAATAACTTTGATTATTTAAAATTTAGACCTGGTGGCTCAGATGATAAAGAATTTGCCTGCAATGAGGGAGACACAGGTTCTATCCTTGGGTGGAGAAGATCCCCTAGATAAGGGCATGGCAACTCACTCCAGTATTCTTGTCTGGAGAATTCCATGGACAGAGGAGCCTGGTAGACTACAGTCCATAAGGTCCCTAAGACTGGACATGACTGAGGGACTAACACTTTCACTTACATTTAAAGTTTAGCCTACTTCTAATTTTTTCTTTCTTCACAAAATTAGTATTCATATTATGTGTCTTCTCTTGTAAAAATATACTTTTTGACATTTGCATTACATTTTACAACTATAAAAATTAATTTGATAATTCTATATTTATTTAGTTTAATTGATCATTAGTAATTCTATTTTAAACAACTATCATTTTAATTGTTTCATTCATTTCCATCATTATTATTCATTATATCTTCAATACTCTGTGTAGTTTTAATTCATAAGAGATAAATTGGTGGTTAAATTTCTGAACCACATCTAAACATAAACTTTTCTGACTCTCATATGTGAATGCTAACTCCTGAGGATATGAGATTCTTAGGGCTTCATTTTTTCTTATGTTTTGTTCTTGGTTTTAATATTCTGGAGCTGTTCTATGATTTTTTGATATTTGGTGATGTGGAAGAGAAAACTGAGGATATGTGAAGAGTGTCAGATGAGAAATCTTAAGTAAACGAGAGCCGAGGGCACTGAAAGGAAAAGAAGCGGCAAGTTCCAGGAAGGAAAGCTAAATCAATAATTAAATGTTGCCCCAAAGGTCAAGTAGGTTGATCACTGAGAAAAGATATCGGATTTGCAATTAGAAAATAATTTTAACCTTTAAAAGAACAATTTCATGGAAATGCTGAAGGGGGAAGCCTATTTCTGAGTTCTGGGAAGAGCTTTGAAAGTTTGAAGTTTAGTAACTCAGTTGTGTCCAACTCTTTGCGACGCCATGGACTGTAGACTACAAGGCTTCTCTCTCCATCCATGGGATTTTCCAGGCAAGAGTACTCGACTGGGGTGCCATTTCCTTCTCCAGAGGATCTTCCCAACCCAGGGATCGAACCTGGGTCTCCCACATTGTGGGCAGACACTTTACCATCCGAGCTAGTTCAGAGTCTTCTGTTAATGTCCAGGAGGTCAGGGAAATGACTCATCAGGTTGTTAATAGACCACAGAGCCTGCCTCCTGCTTCAGTGTTGTTTGTATCTGTAACCAGACCTGAAGTGAAGGAATGAAGCCTACAGAAAAGAAGCAGATGGAATCATCCAGTGGAAAGAAAGAAGCAGCGCCAAAGAGCTATTAAAAGGGGTATCCAGTAGACATGGCTCTCTGAAGGAGCTGGGTAAAGCAATACAAGAAACAGAGAGAGAGAGAATGAATACGTGGGATGTTCATGTCTTCTAGAATTTAGATCAGAGAGAAAAAATCAAAAGACTCCAAAGAACTCATTTATCCAAGATGAAAATGGAGGCTAAACAGTTGCTTTGCTAGAATTGGAAGACTAGGAAAGGAACATGAAAACAGGCTGTATCTAGAAAAGGCCACTTCTTGTGGAAGCAGAGATACCACTGAGAGGTCTCAAACAAAGCTGAGTTGATAGAGACGCTTCATTACATTCATTTCATTTCTCCAATGCATGCAGCAGATATCCTAAAAATCCTTCTGGCATCAAAGTCAAGCAATACACCTAAATCCTATGGACTGCACCACAGTGGGACATTGGAAGAAGGAAAGTTCTATACAAGTGATCAGAGTGAAAACAGGGCCAAAATAGAGAAAGTGCCTTCAGTAGAATATATATTTATGGGCTTCCCTTGTGGCACGGCTGGTAAAGAATTCACTTGCGATGTGGGAGACCTGGGTTCAATCCCTGAGTTGGGAAGGTCCCCTAAAGAAGGGAAAGGCTACCCACTCCAGTATTCTGGCCTGGAGAATTCCATGAACCGTATAGTCCATGGGGTGACAAAAAATCAGACATGACCAAGCAACGTTCAATTTCATTGTTTGTTTGTTGTTGTTTAGTAGCTAAGTCATGTCTGATTCTTTGCAACCCCACAGTCTATAGCCCACCAGGCTCCTCTGTCCATGGGATCTCCCAGGCAAGAATACTGGAATGGGTTGACATTTCCTTCTCCAGCAGATTTTGCAAACCCAGGGATTGGACCCAAGTCTCTAGCATTGGCAAGCAAATTCTTTACCACTGAGCTGCCTGGGAAGCACACACACACACACACACACACACTTTCTCCCCCCCCAACCGCCCACATACACATCAATAAAAGTGGAAGCATGAAAGTACGTCAGACCAAAGAAACGTGGCTATCATCAGTGCAGGGCCTTTGACAGTGATGAATCTGGTGCTGTCTTGCAGGCCACAGAGGGCCTGGGGTCAGAGATCTTCTTGGCTGGATCCCCAACAGCTCCAGTTTTGAGCTGCTCTAAGCCAGTTAGTAAGCACACTGGGACTGCTAGCCATTAACATTTCTCAGTTTTGTGCAGCGTACTGTAATTTATCCCTGTCATTTAGACCCAGGCTATGGTCTTTAGGTTATTTCTGAGATCTTACTGCATTTTTTATTCATAGAGAAGTAAGATTTAGGTATCGAAGATCAATAACAGCCTCCATCATGCTTACATTATTAATAAGAAAGATGTTGTATGAAGACAGACTGGTGTATTGGATTTGCTCAGCCACTGGACTCATTTCAGACAGGTAAGACCCTTCTTTAGGTTATTTCTGAGATCTTACTGCATTTTTTATTCATAGAGAAGTAAGATTTAGGTATCGAAGATCAATAACAGCCTCCATCATGCTTACATTATTAATAAGAAAGATGTTGTATGAAGACAGACTGGTGTATTGGATTTGCTCAGCCACTGGACTCATTTCAGACAGGTAAGACCCTCTGCTTGCATTTCATTCTGTCTATTCCTTCCTCCAGTCCCTGAGTACTATTCATACTTCTGGGAGTGTGGTCTCTGGTACTGGCATGTCATTTCACACCTGCTTTGGTCCAGCCAGACATCAAAGAAGGGAAGAAATCTAATTACTGGAAGAGGTCTTGAGAAGCAAAGCTGCCTAGGGTTTCTTTGCTGCCTGGGATTCCTGTTGCGGTGCAGGCTGTCTTGGCTCAGTCAACATCAACACCATCAACAAGAACAATAACGCTAGGTGAATGCTTTTCCATTCACAAAGCCCTTTTTCCCGTACACACTGAAGGCCAGATTTCCTCTTCCAAATCCATTATTGTCCAGCACCAACAGCTCCAGCTTAATATTTATGCTTCTCTCACATTGTAAGTTGTCTTTTTTTTTTTGCTTTTATTTTATTTTATTTTTTTATTTTTAAAATTTTTATTTTTACTTTATTTTATTTTATTTATTTATTTATTTTTTAACAAAGACATAAAGCAAGCCCTTAAAACACTCTTCAGTAGAGAAACATTCTCGGTATAAGGGAAGTATTTGTCTGAAGATAGAGACTTTTTCATGAGTAACAGTTCTCAAATCCCTAAAAGATCCTAATCATGATTAATATTATCAGTGACAAGAAAGACAATTTGAAATTTAAGTTATTTACAGAGTTCAGTTTCTTTCATTTTTCACATTTTATAAGCAATGGTTTCTTCCTGTATTTTCTTTTTTTTTTTTATAAAAACACATTTTTTAAAAATTATTTTTACTTTATTTTACTTTACA